>PVJS01063196.1:0-10544 GCA_004027185.1 Glis glis | reverse complement strand
TTGAAACCGGGTCTCATGAAGTTGCGGAGGGCCTCACTAGGTAGAGAAAGAAAGAGAGACAGGGGAGAAGAGAGAGAGAGAGAGAGAGAGAGAGAGCGCTGAGGCTGGCCACGAACCTGGATCCTCCGGTCTCCGCTTCCCAAAGTACTGGGATTACAAGCATGCACCACCACGCCCGGCACAAGACATTAAATTTATGATGGTCTTGGGTTTTCTAATACATTCCAGCTGTCTATGCTAACTATATGAATAGTTGATTGTTAAGTACATAAAGCACTTTATGCCTTTCAATATGCACTTATCTTTTTTTAGGAAATCTGGCCAAAAAATAAAAAAAGTTAAAAATTATCTCTAGAATAATTGACCCACAAAATATGACTGCTAAATTATAATACAGTGTATAAGTCTATAAGTGATTATGGTTATTAGTATTTTTCTTGTATATTATCTGGTCATTTTATGAAGGTAAAGTTAATCAAATTTGATTTTTAATCAATTTTTATTGGTATATTATAATTATACACCATAGTGAGGGTCAACAAGATACCAACATTCATGCATACAGCACTTGGTATGATTCTCTCCCAATCTCACCCCATTCACCACCACTCCCCATGCATGTTAGTGAGACTGGTAGTGATACCTTAATATGTGGACATAGCATTGTTTGAAGTGTCGCCTTCATTAAGCCTCCTTTTTCCCCTCCCCGGATCCCTCCCCACCAATCCCCTTCCACTATTCTACTGGTCTCTCTCATTTGTCTAAGGTCCCTTTTGTTGCCCATTTTCTCTCTAGTTTCCACATATGAGAGAAAACCTATGACTCTTGACTTTCTGAGATTGGGTGATCTCACTTAGCATAATATTCTCTAGTGTCATCCATTTTCCTGTAAATAATATAGCTTTGTTCTTCTTTATGTCTGAATAAAATTTCATTGTGTGTACATGCCACATTTTCTTAAATCAACTTACAAAAATCAATAGCTCTTCTATACACCAACCATGAATCCACTGAAAAAGCAGTCAAAAAACAATTCTTTTCACAATAGCCTCAAACATGATTGTTATATAATAATAGTATATGTTTGGTCTGGGATTCGATTTTACCCTCATTCTTGGTAATAAATAGCCTATTGTGTTATGGATGATGTCAGAAGATGTGAGACTCTTGTGTCAGGAACAAGACTTTATTTCTCATGTGACACCAAGCAGGATAAGCATCAGCATACTTGCATCAATTATTCTTTCTCCAGGTCTGAAAAATGATGCCAAGGACTCAGATGATCCTTGCATATGTAATGGGGTGTGTTATAGAAGAGAAGCACTCACTTTGGGGGTATCCACTGCTTTTATAGCAGTCAGTAAACAATCTTGTTCCTGAAGGACACCTTACCTCTTCCCTCAATGTTTCCCCACTGCAAATAAAACTCTGAGATAGCTCAATAAAGGGGCCTTCCATTCTTGGCACAGCCAGAAAGATGTGCAGGGGCACAAAAAACCTCTTGAAAGACTCTCTCTCCAAACAACACATTCCAATTTTATAACATTCTTCTGCTTCCAAGAAGTTCTTACATATCCAACCTCATTTTGTCCTCAGTTGATGTTTAATATTCACTTGCTATCTTTAAGTATAAGAAATAAACAGTTGTAAATTTTAGTAGAATTATCATTTAATGTTTTTAATTATCTTTTTAAGTATATATCAGCATTACTAGTATTTTAGTTATAATTACAAAACATCCATAATGCAACCATAACATTACATATATATTTCAGGTTTTTTAATTCAAATATCTCTATATCTAACCACCACTGACTGAGATATGCATTGCTTGCATTTATGTAGTAGTAGCATCATTATTTCTCCTTCACATTGTATTACCTATTCAAAAGGTTTGGGGAGAGGGTTGTTCTATGAGATAGTCATAAAGCATTGCCAATCTTGATCAAATTTATCATGCATAAAAAATTATCTCATATATTTGTCACAATTTTAGGTTCCTATGCTCAGCTGCAGAAAGGATTCCATTCCATAGATTTTAGTTCAAATTGTGAGTCTATAATTTTATTCATGAGTTTGGTGCATTTACACTTAATATATATTGATATGGTTGGATTTAGTCCTTTGCTCTTGTTATTAGTTTTCTGTTTGTCTCATCTGTCCTTTATTCCTTTGTTTATCCTTTTCTGCCTTCCTTGGGATTAATAAAAACTTTACTCTTTTATTAAATCTCCTCTATAGGTTTTTTCAATATATCTTTTTTATTTTGTTTATAATGGCTACTCTAGAGATTAAAATATACATCTTGAGGCAATTCCCATACAAATTATCCATAAATTTACTTTAAGGAAAGAAAGCATATAGGGCTGAAATCTTTCCCTATTAGTTATTCCTTGTTGTTAGGGAATTAACCCTAAACAAAGAGATCCCCAAGAAAAATGTAGCTATGTTTTCTGGAAATGGTGATAGATTGCTTAAAATAAGACCTAATAGTATTACTTCCCTTTTTACATTTTTCTAATCTTTGAGGACCCTATTCTATATTGATGTTTGAAGGACTGGAATTCAGGACACTTGCAGGAATAATTTCTGGCAGGTCAGGGAGGAGCATGAAATTAGTTTTTCCAATTGGAAAAAGAGTATAAAAATAATAAATGGATTAGTTTCTATATGTTATAAGTCCAACCAAACCCAATATATATTCATCTAGGCCAATTTTGGAGATGGATATTTAATAGATGAAAATTTATGAGCAATCTGCATGCATAGAAATTCTTAACAGCTAATGTATATTTTACCACCAGTGAATTTTCTTCCTAGTCTTTCCCCTTCCTCTTACGCTTATTTAATGCATCAGCATTCTTTTCTCTTCTTGCTTGAGATCCCTCCAGAGATATCACTGGTCATAACTGGCAAAGACAGGACCTTCAACAATTCAAAAACACCCACGTTAAACACCACAAAGCAAGCTACTTTGGGCTGTTTCTCTAAAGGTCACATAATGCTTTGTGTTTTCTACAACGTGACACAGCATGACAGAACAAAGTAGTTATCTTTTGTACTTGTCAGCATTGTTACACTGACTTCAAATGTTGAAATGCTTCTGATTATGCTTTTGCTTTTTTTTCCTTTGGGGCCTCCACCAATCCCTTTAAAGTTTAATCTGCATCCAATAAATGATTCATTTATTATCCCTGATACCTGAATTTGGTAAGAAAAAGTATCTAGACATCACTTCAAAACTGCATTTGGGTGCTATTTGCTTTTGAAGTGATAAAAATGTAGTTCATTTAAGTTCTCTGTCCTTGGGTTACCATTTTTACTTAACACCTATCTTTGCCAGTAGGAGAAGTCATATTATCTTGTGGAGGACAAACTGTAGACTGCCAGAGAAATCAATTTTAACTTTTAATTGGGAGATTTTTAATTAAAATCCTGGAGTCATAGTCATATTTGGATTTGGTAACTATAAAATATTATAACTTGTATTAATTAGAGTAATGCCTGCTGATAGAATAGAAAAGCCCTATATTACAGTAGCTTAACCCTGGAAAAGTTTATTCCCCATTACATAACATAGCACCTCACAGTTCCATGCAGATGTTTCTGGCTGAACTGCTGCCCGAGGTCACACCATTTGCCCAGGGTTCTCATTGTAGCCTGGTGGGTATCTGCCGCCATATGGGGTAAAGAGAATGGACATGTAGGAAGAGCTAAGCCTGGAAGTGGCAGATATTATTTTGGTCCATATTATTTTGGCTAGAATTTAGTTCATGGATATACCCAATTCCAGAGGAAATATGGTCAAGCCATGTGCTTAGAAGTGGGTTTGGTAAACAGCCAGAAGTTTCTGCCAGAAGAAACGTAATAGAGGGAGATTATTATATACTTATGGTACAGAGAGATTCTGACTTGTTATCAGCCTTAAGGTAAAAATACAGCTCAGCCTTTTATGAACCAGATAAAATCCTGAGCAAATTATTAATCCCCTGTTGCCTTGATATAATAAATTATAGAATAGGAAAACAGTATTTATATCAAATATTATTTTAAAGATTAAATGGTTCAATGTATATCAATGTATACCTAGCACGATGTAGGGAAAATTTCACTTGAACATGGTAGTTTATAATTTTTATTGTTAAGTTTAATATTACTCTATGATGATCCATAATAAATATCATTCAATTTGACATTAGCATAGTTCAACACCAAAACAATTTTTTTATTAGAGGAATTGTATGTGATGAGATATAGCTATTCAGAAAATTATACATTTAACTGTTTTCCAATTCAAATGAAGAAATAAATATATATTTAGAAGTCATAAATTTTGAAGGAGAAAAGACATAATCTCAATATATACTTTTTTCAAGCAACAGATGCAGATTTTGAAGATTTTAATTGAATAAATATGCTTCATGGTTAAATTTGTGGATAAAAGAAATCATAAACTTTTGGAGCAGTTAGAAAAGTAGAACATGTATGTGTGTATGTATATATGTATATATGTGCATACACATATGCATATATGTGTATGTATGTATACATATCTGTGTTTGTGTGTGTGTGTATATATATATACATACAGAGAGAGAGAGAGAGAGAGAGAGAGAGAGAGAAATTTGAGAATCCCTATCATGTCTCTAAAGTCTATACTGTGGTAATGTATCTATTTAGTAATTTTAGTATTTCTGTATCTTGGTTATTCAAGTCATTTTAAATCTATTATAATTACAGTTATATATTCATAAAGAAGAAAAATGTGCTGCACAGTTTAATGTCATGGGACTTACAGTGTAAATAATCCATGAGAATCCACTTTTAGAAAAAGTAGAGCTTTTCATTAATTAACAAGTAACATAATTTACATGCTACTTGTCTCTGTACATAAAATAATCTGGAAGAGAAAAAGCCATATTAAAACTAAATACTGAAATAGAAAACTGTGCTTTTACTAACTGAATAAAATTGAGATTTCTGTTTAACTTACAGACCCCTGGTTTTTGGCCACATGTCAATTTCGATCACTCATTTATGGTTTTAGATTTTAAAAGCTTTCTACGTCTTGATGAATGAAGTGATTTATTAAGGAGTTTTTCTTTGTATTTAAACATAGTATCTTTTTTATTACTTAGACTCTAAAGTCCTCTAAAATTTATGTCAGGTTCTGTGAGGAAAAAACAAGGCTGAACTCAATTTTTTTTTTTTATCTCACTGTGCATTGAATGATAGGGACTAAGGGGAATGATTCTTCCATGTTTAGACTGGAGAAAATATTTCACAACAGGTGTGGTTTTTCAGAGTAAATACTTAATCTTATTACAAATACTTGCATTCTGATTCCAAAATCCTGAAAATACCTTATTTTCTGTGACTGCCAAAGAAGTCTGTGGTTGGGAGTCTTCCTCATTTTTATCAAAGTTTCCTTCCCCTCAGATTTGTTAGGTAGCTATTAAGGTGTTGTTTGGCTTATCCCGTGTCCTAAGTCATTTTCTGCCGACTCAGTTGAGGAGTGTTTACAAGGATCAGTGTTTGACTTTGTCTGGAGCATCATGAATCCACAATTCAAATCCAGTTGTACATTCATGAGGCCTACTGCACACCAGCAAACAGACAAATCACAAGTCCCCAGATGTCGGCATAAAGTCAACATAGAGGACGGGGCTGGGGGGCATTCTTTTCATGGTAGGATTGGCTGTGGTTGGGAAAGGGGAAAGTGTTCATGCTGTTTCTGTCTAGTTTGTGTCATCAAATGTGTGACCGGGTAACCTTGTCCTCTAGTCAAAGACGTGACTAGTGTTACTGGCTGTGTTTAAATGTGTCTTTATACAGAAGGGAAGCTAACTAGTCAATCCATATTTAATGCAAAACCAGGTTGCCCCTTGTTAATATCTTTTGAAGTTCTTTTCAGGATATTGTGATATTGATGAATTTCTTCACTTTTCTCATTCAAATAAATTACCTTTTTAGAAATAAAGTTAGGGCACTTCCTCGATATATAGCAGGTGTGTTTCAAGGGGTTTTCTGGACCCTGGGCAGTTTTGAAGATTGATAGGTTGATTTTTTTTCTCTTTTTCTTTTCCTTTATTTATATTTCCATTGGGAATAAATGTAGAGCATTACCTAAGGAATTTAGGGTCTCTCAGCAGAATGGATGCACTGAATATTTTTGTGTAATTTGTTCTAGGTCCTTAATTCAATGTTGATGTTATTCATAAGGGAGCAAACACTTTGCATAGCAAGGTTAGATATTCTAAACATTCTACACATGTCTGTGTCCCCATGGCAGAAGTTATTGCCCCTTCCCCTCCTCAACCCTAGAATACTATTGTTCCCTGGAAAGAAATGGGTGAGTCAACAAAACAGAAAAAAAAATTAATTAAATGCTAGGACCATTTTTATAATAGCCCTGTAGTACTCATTTATATGTTAATATTTTATAATGACTAATTTAATAGACAGATGGCAGTTCATAGTACAGTATGAGAGTAGGGCATTTCCCTGGGCCAAATGATTATCTACCCAGTTTTCAATTAGAGAAGATGGCCAATTATCTAGAGTGGGTTTTATTTTAATTACTGGGTGATTAGGACAGCTAGGTAACCAGCCCTGAGGAAGAAGAGGTTAACTGTGTAACTGTGTGTGTGTGTGTGTGTGTGTGTGTGTGTGTGTGTGTATCCTTATTATGTAAACCTATAAAATAAATAAAGGCCATGCAAAGAAACTGTCTCAATGAGATGGTAGCTTTTACTCATTTGTTCAATAAGACGTGAGTTTAAAATGTGAAGCTGGCCATTTGTGAAATAAATCCTTTTATGAGGAAAAAATAAATTCATAAGGAGAGGCATTATATGTTAGCAATCAATGTTTGACCTGTTTTGTATTTAGTATTTAGTTTTGATGTAGTATCATCTCATTATGAGAAGTCACTTAAAAATTGCCCTGTGTCACATGAAACATGGTTGAGACTCCAGGAAGCAGGACAGCGTGAATAAATTCCTGATACTTTTTTCTATTCTGTATCTTCAGTTCTCAATTTAAGCTCCTTTTCCACACCTCCTCTTACCCTCTGAATATTTCTAATTAACTGTTTCCCATCAATTTAACTCCAACAGATCTAAGTAAATCCTATTTCCCTCCCACCTCAGACTGGGTTTTCCCCTAAATGTCTATGTTCTTGCCTCTGTCAAAGGAGCCACCATTTTAATAT
The DNA here is from genome assembly GCA_004027185.1 of Glis glis. Taxonomy (NCBI): domain Eukaryota; kingdom Metazoa; phylum Chordata; class Mammalia; order Rodentia; family Gliridae; genus Glis; species Glis glis. The sequence goes on along the minus strand of PVJS01063196.1, from coordinate 3,331 downwards.
TCCTTCAGACATGAATGGTTATAGTTATTGATTTTACTCTATCTTCCTTTTTCTATCAGTCACTTTTTGAAAATTTCTCAGACCAGCCCCATTATCTCCAAGTGGACTCTCATTCTCACCCAGACTCTATATTCACAGCTAAGCTGCTGCAGCAGTCTTTGCTGACCAACTATTTTCATTTCTCTAAATGACCCTTTAATTAGCAATCACTGGGATTATATATGCTTATCCTACTTAAAACATATTCCATGGACCATTATATCAAGTACAAAATACATAAAATTTCCCCTCTCAATTTCAGGAATTCAGTAATTCATTGCTCCCTAACTGATAGGAAACAAGGAAGGACCTATTAGGTAATACGAAATACTGAAAATGGGAGAGTTAAATATTTTCCAATTAAATACTGTTTCATCCATGAAAAGTACCCCTGTTCCCCAATTAGATTCTAGACTCCTTTAAGATGGGAAATACTTCCGAGGAATTTACTATGGCATTGAGCACAGTTTCAATTCTTGTCAGCTAACAGCTAATAAATTTAACTGGAAGCATTTTTATTTTATTAATATAATCCAAATAATTTATCAGGTAAAATTTTAATGTCATTATTTTTCCTAGGCTAGTGGTTCTACTGAAAATTGTGATCATATGGAGAACTTAAAATAAAATATTATTGCCAGGGCCCTGCTCTGGGATATTCTGATTTATTAATTTATTTCAAAACACTTCATGAGAACCTCCATAGACAGGGTGTAGGGTGTGTGTGTGTATGTGTGTGTGTGTGTGTGTGTGTGTGTGTGTGTGTGTTACTAGGGATTGAACCCAAGGGCATTCTACCTCCCCAGCCCCATTTTACTTTTTATTTTGAAACAAGGTCTCACAAAGTTGCACAAGGCCTCACTAAGTAGCTGAGGCTGGCCACGAATCTGGGATCCTGTGTGGCAGTTTCCCAAGTACTGGCATTACAGGTGTGCGCCACCAAGCCCAGCTTAGGAATCTATTTTTGCAAGGGTACAAGAAATTCCAAAACTCAACCAGTTTGGAGACCTACTATTCTAATATGCTTTTTCTTCCATATAAACACATTACTAGCCGGGCGTGGTGGCGTACGCTTGTAATCCCAGTACTTTGGGAGGCGGAGACTGGAGGATCCGGGTTCGCGGCCAGCCTCATCTCTCTCTCTCTCTCTCCCTGTCTCTCTCTCTCTCTACTTAGTGAGGCCCTCCGCAACTTCGTGAGACCCGGTTTCAAAATAAAGTATAAAAAATAGGGCTGGGGGTGTAGCGCGGAGGTAGAACGCCCCTGGGTTCAATTCCCGGTACCGCAAAAAACAAAAAAAGAAACCACAATACTACTTTTTTTGTGTGTGTGTGGTACTGGGGATTGAACCCAGAGGCATTCTACCTTCAAGCTAAACCCCAGCCCAATTTTATTTCTTACTTGGAAATAAGGTCTCCCTAGGTTGATGAGAGTTTCACTACTTGCTGAGGCTGTCCTTGAACCTATGATCCTCCTGTCTCAAGTACTGGGATTACAGGCGTGTGCCACCACATCTGGATACAATTAATACTACTAATGAAGGTTTCTCAAGCTAAAGAAAATGCTTTACCTATATATGGAGTGAGTAAGGCTGTAAAGATTATGAAATATATTTCTTGTAGAATTTGTAAATATTCTGATAGATTGCTAGAAACACCTATTAATGCATTGTCATAAAATATCATCTCATTGTATTTTGGGTATCTCTGAGAATGAAAAAATATGATTAATTATAATTGTTCCAACTAAAGATGTTAACCATGATAGAACTTCTGGACCAAGGTGGAATGAATATATATATATATTCCATATGTATATATTAATATATATATATTTTTTTCCATGTATTCCATATATATATTCCACTATATTTTCACACACACACACACACATATATATATATATGTGTGTGTGTGTGTGTGTGTGAAAACATAAGAAGCTAACGGAAACACTTGAACTATTTTTGCAAGAGGAATGTATCTGAATCCTTTGGAGAGTCATTTAGAGATTGAGAGAAATTTCTTTTCCTTTATTCTCCATTGGCTATAGTGCATTCTAATAGATTTTAGGACTTAAATAGCTTAAAAATATTGGCAAATCAGTCAAGTTGGGAAATGTTAACTCATTCTCCAATATCAAAGAAGCAAAAATATTAATCCCTCTTTGCTTAGTAAGTCTGTAGCTCCTTTGATCCTGAGATATTTTCCTTTAATAGATTAGATCAAAAAACAAAGCAAAACAAAAAAACAGGATATGTAGGAATTTAGGGAAGGAATATTATGACATCTTTACTTACACTCATCAGAAATCTCAGTGTGCCCATGGGTGCACTCTTTTACACACATTAGCCCCTCCCCCCCACACATTCATGAAGCCTTGTTTCCCTGTAGGGTGGAAATATAGATAGTGATTGGCTGTGCGCAGTATATTAGGGACACAATTAAGTGTCAGGGACTGGAGAGTGAGGGTCCTGTCTAAAGGGGAGGACTCTATACAGCTCCAATTATGTGCTCAGATTTATTAATTTTTTAAAATTATCATTAAATATGTTTTTTTATAAATATACCCAACTTTAAAATGTTTTCAACTTACTCCATTTTTACACCCACTGCAGAAACAACGTATTTTCTTGCTGTATTTGGTCACTAGCCTCCAAGTTTCAGTCTGCTACATGGCATTCTTTGATATTCTTGGAAATGTTTAAATGTCAAGATCTTTTTCCTTTCTTTTACAGATGTTGTAGTCATTCTTTTTTTCTTCTTCTTTTAACTGGTTGATGCCTTAGGTAAGCTGCAGGTAGGTAGTAGAATATATCCTTCCTGAAATGGATCTAGGATGTAGGATTTGCATGTACTAAAAGAACGTTAAAACCGAAAGTTCAACCTTCTAAATCATCCAGATGCATAATATTATTGTCAGATTTGACCAAAAGTTTATGCATGTTGGCTCTGTCAATAGTATTTATGTGCTTATATTGGTTCACTAAAATATTCATACTGACATGTCTTAAGCAGTTCATGTTTAAGTGAATAAATAGGGAAATTTGGGTTCAAAATTAACAATTCTCACTTTAGATTAAGTCTTATTTTGATAAAGAAAACTAGATGAAAAACAGTGTTTAAAATAAAAAATAATATTCAAAGAGATGTCTCTAACTGTAGTTATTTTTAGAAAGCAAACTAATGGGCCAGACGTGGTGGCGCACGCTTGTAATCCCAGTACTTTGGGAGGTGGAGACCGGAGGATCCAGGTTCGCGGCCAGCCTCAGCTCTCTCTCTCTCTCTCTCTCCCT
>PVJS01063195.1:0-10544 GCA_004027185.1 Glis glis | reverse complement strand
GTGTGTTTTGCTGGGGACTGAACCCAGGGGCATTCTAACTCCAAGATACACCCCCAGCCCTATTTATTTCTTTTTTTTTTGCCGTCCTGGGGATTGAACCCAGGATTATTCTACCTCTGAGCTATACCCCCAGCCCTATTTTTTATTCTTTGTTCTGAAACAGGGTCTCACGAAGTTGTGGAGGGCCTCACTAAGTAGCTGAGGCTGGCCACAAACCCAGATCCTCCGGTCTTAGCCTCCCAAGTACTGGGATTACAAGCGTGTGCTACCACGCCCGGCCTATTTCATTTTTTGTTTGGAAACAGGGTCTTGCTAAGTTGCTGAGAACTTTGCCAAGTTTCTGAGGCTGGCTTTGAACCCGAGATCCTCCTGTCTCAGCCTCCCAAGTACTTGGACTACAGGTGTGCATCACCACATCTGGCCCCACTTTGTGTTTTAGAAACACTTTAGTATAAACAAAACAAAGCTCTTAGTCAACGTGTGTGTGTGTGTGTGTGTGTGTGTGTGTGTGTGTGTGTGTGACTGAGGATTGAACCCAGGGCCTCACACTGCTAGACCAGCGTTCTACCACTGAACTGTATCCCCAACTGTTTTAGTTAGCTTTTTGTCACTATCACCGAAATACCTGATACAAAAACTTGTAGGAGGAAAGGTTTATTTGGCTCATGGTTTCAGAGGTTCCATCCATGGCTGGACTGCTCCACGGCAGAAACATCATGGCGGCAGGGCGTGGCAGAGGAGAGCTGCTCAGGGTAAGTGGGAACCAGGGGGTGGGGGAAGGCAGGGACCAGGACAGATACAGTCCCCAAGGCCACACCCCACAGTGACCTACCTCCTCCAGCCACACCCTACTGCCTCTAGTCAACCCAGTGAATGCATCCAAATCATTAATCCATCAGCGGATTTACCACGGTTGGGGTTAGAGCCCTGGTTCAATGATCTCACCTCTGAACATTCCTAGCACATCGCCAGCACACGAGCTTTTCTGGGGGACATTTCATATCCCAACCCTAACACCAACTTTTATTCGAAAAATTAATGTGACAAAATGAGCTAATATGATTGGAGTGAATGACAGAACCTAGGTACAAGTTTGGCGACCAGCCTTGCGAACATTCCTTGTGAGCCAACTCCTACAGCCTGGTTCAAGTCATGAAAACACTGAAGCTGAAGCCACTGAAATTAGGGAACTAAGATCTGAGGTTCCGGCATTCAAAAGGATTGAAAAAGGGAATGCAGACACGTAAGTAAATGTTCTTCTGTTAGGAAACGTGAACTGACGGGCATCAGTGTGACTCTTCCTTATGTACAGAACACTTCTCACTAGCTCTGTCCTTCACACTGAAACGTGCAGAGGTGGAGAGACTGGAAGCCTGCAGCGGGTGCCCAGCATGCGCTCCGTGTCCCAGTCTGCCCTCCATGTCATCTCCTGGATTCCACAGCACACACTGCTGAAACGCAGCCATGTCACCAGAAGTGCAAACAGACGAAACTAGACGGAGTCCTTTCCCCAGTCCCTGCCTGCCCTGCCCATCTCCCTCAGTCCTACAGGAGCCATGATTGTCTCGGTCTGCAGCCTCCAAGGTCCAGGCATGTGGACAGATGCTTGCTGATAAGACGAACATACAGAGAAAATTATAGGCAAAGTGAGCATGATATTCAGACCCATAAAATTAGAAGCTGCATAAAACCAAAGGCACCATTTTTCACCGGTCAACTCGTCCCAGGGATTTGTCAACAAGCGCGTGACTTAATTCCAAGATGTGTATTTGGAAGTTCATTTTTCCAGCTCCTTCCAGCATTTCCATTTAGCTTTCAATCTCTTTATGTTCTAAATAGATGAGAACGTAAATTACTAATGACAACGCTATGAACCAGGTGGACCCTGGGCCCCAGGGAAGAGCCCCTGATTACCAAACGCACCCTTCTCACAAGGAGAAACCCCCATCTGCTCTCACACACATGCAACGCCATCCGTGTGAGGCCAGGAAACAGCCCGCTCCAGGGAAGGTCACTTACAATTATAATAAGAGCCAGGGTAAGTTTCTACCATGGGAAGAGAGACCAGGGTGTTGACTCAGCTGAGTGTGGAAGAACTCCTGCACCAGTGATGCTGCACCAGGTAGGAATCGGGATGTCCCTGCCAGAATGGTGGACACCCACAAAAATGCAACAGGGAGCCGGGCGTGGTGGCTCACACTTATAATCCCAGTACTTTGGGAGGCAGAGACCGGAGGATCCGGGTTCGCGGCCAGCCTCAGCTCGCTCTCTCTCTCTCTCTCTGTTTCTGTCTCTCTACCTAGTGAGGCCCTCCGCAACTTCGTGAGATACCCAGTTTCAAAATAAAGTATAAAAAATAGGGCCGGGGGTGTAGCATGGAGGTAGAACGTCCCCGGGTTCAATCCCCGGTACCGCAAAAAAAAAAAAAATGCAACAGGGAGAAGGGAGGCTGTGCTGTGGCTCTGCTACCGCCTCCATGTCCCGTTCCCTTTGAAAATGCCCTTCAGAGCAAGGAACGGAATGCTCTTCTTCCAAGAAGAGGCCTAGGACCCAGACAGAGGCCTGTCAATGCCACGGGCATGCTGCTGGTACGGCCAAGGCAAACACAGAGGCTGTGGCGCCAGTTCTGGAAGCAGGTGGGGATCTGGCTAAGGCAGGCACAACACGGGTTGCCCGGCAGTGGCTGCATCGCCCACTGGGAACGCTCTGCGGTCTTGAACAGAAAAATCTTTCCCCGTTTGAAGAACAAGCTGGAAAGCAACTGAGGATCCCCTCTCCTCTCTTCATCCTGAAGGTCAGCTAACACCTCCAGTCGCCGGGGAGGCCCGCCCAGCTTGCTGTGACAGCAATGGCATCGCCTTCTTAGAGTGAGGGTCGTTCCCAGACGGCACAGCCTGCAAGGCGCCCAGGCGCACTTCCAGGGCACAGGAACGGATGCGGGGGCCTGTTTTAGGAGTGGTGTGGGCAGATGAGAAGCAAGGGAACAAGAAGGTGAGAACAGATGGGGCTAGGTCTGAGAAATAAATCATCAGGGCCACGTGACAGCAGCTGGTGGGGGCACCCTTGGGACAGAGAGGGCCAGAGAATCTCCTCTGAGGGGGAGACACTTGGAACTGAGACAAGAGCCCCGATGTGGGGAAGATGTGCTCGACTCTTAGACTGGAGAGGTGGCGCGAGCTGGTGCAGCCAGCGTAGGGACGGGAAGAAAGATGCTGCAGAACGGTCGGGAGAGCCCGGGACGCCTGCTCACTGAGGCTTCTACGCGCATCTGGGAGACACCAGATGGGTTTGAAAGAAGAGCCTGAACTGACGGCCTGTGACGCTCCTGAAGCTGCCATCTGCTAACTTCACCTCTTTCCCTGTTAGTGACCTTTCGGGTTGATATTGCCTTAAATCTATCCCGAGAGCAAGGACAGGATGGGGCACTTTTTTCCCCCTTCCTCACAGTGCCCAGTGCACCATCTGAAACCAGAAACACACGGTACATGTAGGTACATGTATACACACACACGCAGGCGTACACACAAACCTATACACTGTTCATTTGTGCAGATGATTTAAAGAGCCTATATTTAGAAACATCTGGCCAAATGAACCATTTTTCTGCAGTGTAGAAACTTGCCAAATGAACCATTTTTCTGCAATGTAATTGTAGCCATTTGGAATATAATGGGGAAATAAAACACTTAGAATTAAAAGCTTGGTTGATAGAAACACATGTTTATCTATCAGTAAAATGAATTTGGCTGTGCTCTTCCTATCAACACAAAAGCAAGCCAAGTAGCTATTTGCTCTAAGAGAAAGGACCTCTATTTGAAAGGGAAAGGGAGAGAGGGGCCACAGGCAGGGCCAGAGCCAGGCAATTCCCAGCCCCGCAGTGCCCGCTCGCTGCCCCCTGGTGGAGAGCTGGAGCACAGACACCCCGGCAAACTCCCAGGGTCAGGAAACACACACAAATCACTGGAATTGGACAACTCATGTATTAGAACAGAAAGCTCTTTTAGGACTCAGAAATAACTAAAAGCGTTTTTAACCTAATAAGTCAATACGGCTTGTTACAAGTTTAAGTGTGGGTTTGTTTGGGGGTTTGGTTTTTTATTATATATATTTCAGGTGTACAACATGACATTTTTATATACATAATAAGGTGATAAACTACAGTGAGGTAAATTTTATGTCCATCATTTCACAAAGTTACCTTTTTATGTATATGAGAATACCTGAAATCTACTTTTAGCAAATTTCCTGTATATCATACATTAACTATGGTCCTCATGTTGTACATTATATTTCCAAATTTATTCTCCAAGATAACTGTATTTTTGTAGCTTTAAGCTAAACAAGAAAAAAGAGGGTAATTGTTGAAAGAAAGTTGAAGATCCCAAAGGTATAATGTATTATTCTACCATTTCCAGAAAAAATATTTAGAATGAAAAAAAAAGCTTGAGTAAAATTTTTCTAGAGCCAGGTGCAGTGGTACACACCTGTAATCCCAGCTACTCGAGAGGCTGAGGCAGGAGAATCACAAGTTCAAGACCAGCCTGGGAAACTTAGCAAGACCTGTCTCAAAATTAAAAATAAAAGGGCTGGAGATGTAGCCCAGTGTGGTACAGCATCCCCTGAGTCCAATCCTCAATACCACCAAAAAAAAAAAAACCCTCAAAATAGAGTTAAAGCAGTATGATAAGTTTAAAAATAAAAAAAAAAGAATAACGATCAAATGAACTCAGGGGGAGCAGCCAGAGGCAAGAGGAAAACCCAGAGCGAATGACGTCCTGACGAGGCCCAGCCACGTCACAGGTGGCAGCCACGGTGCCAGGGCAGCTCCAGGGCGAGGACGGCCGGAAGCAGTCACCAAAGCAGCCCAGACATCACTGGGGACCCTGGAGGGCGCCTCGCAGAGGAGAGTCCTGTGAGGGGGAGTGGAAAGGGGAGTTGAGAGGGAACGGTGCTTCTCACTGGGGATATCTGAGTGGATTTAGAAGCCAGTGGAGACTGGGGGTGCCGCTCAGTGGTACAGCACTTGCCTAGCTTGTGCAAGGCCCTGGGTTCCACCCCAGCACTGAAAAAAAAAAAAGCCACTGGGTAGAAGATGGATGAGATAGAGAAACGAACTTGCCTGAGAGAGGCCAGAGGGCGTATGCAAGTCTGCTGGGAAGGTGGAAGGAGAGCCCAAGCCCAGGCCAGCCTGCCTCCACAGGGCGCAACCCCTGCACCCACACAGAGCCCCACATTCACAGGCACCCCACCCCTGCCTTAATGCTCTGCTGTTGCCATCTTGAAATTCTTTTCTTTTGTTTCGAACATATTGTCTTATTTCTCAGAGATGTCACATAATGTAGAATCCCTAATTAAAGAATCTCTGCGTGCCAAGAGGAGTGTCAATATTGTGATGAAGTGTGTCCAGATCTTAGCCCTCGTTACTCCGTATTGCTGCCCTGAGCGCTGCAAGGCCATAAGCGTCACTCTATCTGGCTTAAGGCAGGGTCGCCGTGAACTTCACTGACGCTGCGTAATGCTTAACCTCGGCGTCTGCATCCCCGCTGCTTTGCTTACGCAGATGTAGAAAATCCAAGCGGTGTCAAATGTAAGGTAAACATATATTGCTTGTTCTCAAGTGAGTTGTTTTCCATCATTCTGAAATTATGTGAATTTGAACTTTTGATCCTGTGAAACTGTACTTTTTCCTCTATAAGCGGCCATCAAGAGAGCCTCGGGGCTGCACTCATCAGAGGTATGGCCCGACCAATCCCCAATCCCCGTTGTAAAAAAAATAAAGACCTCAAAATTGGATTTTTTTTTTTGGAGTCTGGTGTGTTTCTGTGGGATCCCTCATTACAATATGAAGGAAAAGAAGTAGAGGTTGCAGGCGTGGTGGTACACGCCTCTAATCCCAGTACTTGAAAGGCTGAGGCAGGAGGATCAAAGGTCCAAGGTCAACCTAAGCAACTTAGTGAGACCCTGTTTCAAAATTTAAAAAGGGGAGGGGGAGGCTGGGGGTGTAGCTCAGAGGTAGAATGCCCCTGGGTTCAATCCACAACAAAAAGTAAGAAAAAGAAGTAGAGGCTGAAGAAGTAGAGATTTGAAGAATCAGGTGCCCAAAGAAAGCATCCTGATGTTCATCATGATTTTTGAACAAGGGACCCTTCATTGTTACTTTGCCCTGAGCCTCACAAATTATGCAGCAGGTCCTGGCCCAAGGGGAGGCTGGCTTCTGCCCAGGAAGGACAAGGGAGTAGAGGAGCTTGTGGATGCCATCCCCTGGCTTCTTTCTCTGCAGAGCAGAAGGAGAACTATCTGCCATGACCAGCAAGAGGACAGACAAAGGGGAATGGGCAGAACTTCACATGGGGTGGAGGTATCTGGTAGACTCCTCCGTAACCAGGTAAGAAGGCGACCATCGCCTGTAATAAGACAAATCAGCATCACGTACCTCCAGATATGATGCGCTAAGAAGGGCAGGAGCTCACTTTTGTACTATCTGATATTCCTATCAAAATGCACAACCTCAACATTGTCACAGAAAACCCACATGGAGAAACAGTCTACAAAACAGCAGCCCGGCACGCTTGAAAAATGCCAAGGTCACGAAGCAAGGAAAGGCCGAGCAGCTACCACAGACTGGAGAAGACGAAGGAGAAATGACAAGAAAACGCCATGTGGAAGCTTGCATTAACATGGATCAGAAAGAGGACATTTAAAGAAAGCCAGGCGTGGTGGCGCACGCATGTAACCCCAGTACTTAGGAGTCTGAAACAGGAGGATCGCAGGTTCGCGGCCAGCCTCAGCTATTTAGTGAGGCCCTCCGCAACATAGACCCTGTTTCAAAATAAAAGAATAAAAAATAGGGCTGGGGTTGTAGCTCAAAGGTAGAAAGCCCTTGGGTTCAATCCCTAGTACCACAAAAATAAATAAATAAAATAAAAATAAAATTAAACTAAAAAAGAAACAGAGTGAAATTCAAATAAGGTTTGTGATCTGGTTAATAGTATTGTATCAATGTAAATTTCAATGTCTCGATCACTGTACGGTGGTTATGTAAGACATGGAAACTTGGGAAAGGGGTAAATGAGAACTGTTTTTTCAATTTTTCTTTATGTCTCAAATTATTTCAAAACAAAAAGCTTACCTTTCCGTGTGGATTTTTCATTTGTGATTTTTAAAATGTCATTAGTAGTGCCAAGACCCTCGGTTACCACCTTTGAAATCCAGCACTATTGCACCAGAGGTGTTCCTACTTCTATGTCAATACAAAGAGTCAGTAACAGAAAAGAAAGGTTGTTCCCCTTAAAATATGGCCTCGTGCCAGTCACAGAACCACGGGCTCCTCTCATGCACCCCCACGTGACTGCACCTCCCATCTCACAACATCCTAGCAAGAGAGAGAAGCAAGCGAGGAAGACAGGAAGGTCCCTTGACTTCCTACTCCTCCACCTGCCAGGCCCACGTGTCTCCATCAAGTGGGTGCATTAATTAAAGCCTTTAAAAGTATGTTTCAGCACAATGAGACCACATAGGTTGCAAGGACTATCTCACATTTCCTTTCTCTATTCTAATTACATTTTGGTATCTGAAATCCAAGTCAGACACTGCTTTAGAAAAATGAGAATTTATAAAGAACCTTGCATGGTTCTTTATACCCACACCTGGAGCAGAACCACTTCAGGGAACCTGCCAGGGATGCTGCTCTGCTGCCGCCCAGTGGCAGGTGGGTGCCATGGCACTTGGCCCCGGGGAACAGGAGCCCAGCGGAAGAAGCAGGCTCTGTGAAGGATGCTTCTCTCCCTGTTGTCCCAGCCTGCCCGTGCTCAGGAGTTACACTGCAAACATGCATTCTTGGGAAGATAGGCATTGCAGAGATGAAGGGTTCCCTCCATCGAAGCCAAGACACGGCCGAGGCCCCGACTTCAGGCTTACCTGCTTTGGGTCGGAGGCAGCAGCGCCAGGAGCCGGGGATTCCAGTTCTATGGTCACAGGCCCGTCGTTCTGAATGTGAACCTGCATGTAGGCACCAAACTTGCCATCTGAAAGGACAATTCAAACAGTCACAAGAGTTGGAGCCCCAGGTTACCCTGTCTATAAGGCACACCTGTGTCACTGGAATCAGAAACCTGGGCAGTGGGTCCAAAGAGTCACCCAGGGACAAGACAGCCTGCCCCACAAAGAGCGAGTAAAAGGGCAGATTAAACAGCACAAATGCTACTGCACGCCCCAGAGACTTAGAGAGAAAGTTCTGGTAACACCAAGGGTGGGAAAGAACATGGGCGGCAGGATGCAAGGTGGCGGGAAGGTGAACGCAGGCCCACTCTGAGAGCCACTGGCCGTGAGGCCCCTGCACCTCGGTCCACGGAGCGCAGCTCTGCTCCCAGGCCTGCGGGCTCAGGCCAGTCTCATGCCTGGGGTCCCTCGGACACCAGCCCCCAAGCATGAGCAGCCTCCAGGAGCCCCACACTTCCACCTCGGAGTCTTCCCCACCCAGTTCACTCCCCCTGATGATCCTTACTCTCAAAGGGACTTAGCAAAACAGGCAGAGCAACTGTTGGTTTTCTTCAGCCCACAGTAAGTAGCACTGGAAATTTTTCTAGACGCACCCAAGCTGTTCGCCATTTTTATAGGCAAGATTATTCTAGTTCCCTAGGGGGATCCAAACGTGCCCAAAGAGTGGTGACTCTCCACGACCTCCCATCAGATTAAAGTGGCCGTTCAAATCAACAGAGCTTTTGTTTTACCCATGTTGGACTAGCTAAAAAGACATCAGCTGGGAAGGAAATCATGTGTTTAATTGCATGCTAAAATTATGGCTACAATTAGTAGCAAATTTCAGCGGCTGCACTCCTCAGGGAGGCTGGAAAGGAATTATTTCCGACCTTGAATTTCTGTTGCCAGGATATACGGCGATGCTTCATGGTGTTTATCATTCCAAGTAGCAAGAAATTTATTTTCTTTTCCTGTTTTTCTTCAGCTAAGAACAGAACTATTATCTGAATTTCCATTTGTACACATAATAAATCCAAAGACATGTTTCAAGAGGTCTTAAAACGGTAACATTTTTTCCAGTCCAGATCAAAGGGTGAAGTCCCCAAGAAAAATTATACTGGCCAGGGAAAATAAATACAGTTTTTAAAATAAAAGGCAGAAACATATCTACAAAACTGCATCTGGGCTCCTTCGATGATATAATCAAGTTGTTCTGAAATGTAAGTCTCAGGATTCCGCACAGAGCTGCAGGATAATCATATGTCCAACACGTTTGTGCCACATGTTCCTGGCAGCAAAACGCCCAGCCAGGCCTGGGCGGTCATCAACTGGCCTCTGGCAACAGCTGTCCCCAGCCCCCAGCTGGAACCAAGTACCTCACGGCAGGATTCACCACTGACCAGCAAAGGTGGTGTCCAAGCCCCTTCGGACAATGCCTGATGACTTGCACCCTCACCAAGAAGGCCCGCACCGCCCTGCCATGGCCTGGGTTGCTGCGGATGGCAGAAAGGGCCTCCTGGCACAGCTACCAGGCTGCGTGGTGAATGAACGCAGCGAGCGTGCCAAGTCCTGGTCACTCTGATTGTCATGCCTGACACTCTCCATGGTGGTATTTGGTCCGATCGAGGGACGGCACAGAAAACTCTACCAGAAAAGGCATGCTAGAGAAGGAAAGTGGGGAAGAGAAATGGTGTGCACTAGCCGGCACGGTGGTGCACGCTTGTAATCCCAGTACTTGGGAGGCTGAGACAGGAGGATCGCAGGTTCGCGGCCAGCCTCAGCTACTTAGTGAGGCACTCCATAACTTGGTGAGACCCTGTTTCAAAATAAAGAATTGAAAATAGGGCTGGGGGTTTGACTTGGAGGTAGACTGCCCCTGGGTTCAATCCCCAGTACCACAAAAAAAAAAAAATGGTGTGCACTGCAGCTTCTTGGCCTGGTAGAGAGCAAGCCCACATTCTCCGCTCTCCAGACCCACCTCTGGGGACTGTGAGGGGACATGGCGCCTCCACCGGCCCATCTGAGCACACCCCTGCCAGGCAGCTCTCCCCCAAGGCATTCTCACCACACTTCTCTGTTCTACTCTGTCAGTTACTACTGGAACCTCCACCACTGGGTGCACAGGCTGGGAACACAAAGAAAACAAGCAAAGGAGTGGCATTGGTGGGGGTACACAAAACAAGCCCAGGGCCAGACCAGGGCCACCAGGGCCACCACCCAGCTGCAGTTTAATTTGGGATCCAGGGACTGCATCACACCCCAGAGCCCATGGGAGCGGCCCCGGCAGTGTGCCACGGGGTAGTACACCGTGGGGCAGTGTGCCATGGGTCAGTATACCCTGGCAGTGCACCATGGGGCAGTACACCATGGGGCAATGCGCCATGGGATAGTACACCATGGGGCAGGGCGCATGGGGCAGTACACCACAGGGCAGGGCGCCATGGGGGCAGTACACCATGGGGCAGGGCGCATGGGGCAGTACACCACAGGGCAGGGCGCCATGGGGGCAGTACACCATGGGGCAGGGCGCATGGGGCAGTACACCACAGGGCAGGGCGCCATGGGGG
>PVJS01063194.1:0-10545 GCA_004027185.1 Glis glis | reverse complement strand
CGGTACCGGGGATTGAACGCAGGGGCATTCTACCTCCGCGCTACGCCCCCGGCCCTATTGTTTATACTTTATTTTGAAACCGGGTCTCACGAAGTTGCAGAGGGCCTCACTAAGTAGAGAGAGAGAGAGACAGGGAGAGAGAGAGAGAGAGCTGAGGCTGGCCGCGAACCCGGATCCTCCGGTCTCCGTCTCCCAAAGTACTGGGATTACAAGTGTGCGCCACCACGCCTGGCTCTGAGGCTGGTCTTGAGCCTGCCATCCTTCTGTCTCAGCCTCCCAAGTACTGGAATTACAGGCATGTGCCACCGCACCCATCTAGGAAAATGTACTTAGAAGCCAAGATCTGAATACTAGATGAATTTATAGTTATTGTGGTATCATAATGTCTAAGCCCACTTAGAGGATGGAACCAGGAAATGGATGACATAGATACCTATTTCCATGAGTTCACACTGATATCTCCAATTCCAGCTAACGCTGCCAGGTTTGTTCTGTCATTTCCCCTCTTTGTAATTTCTTTCTCCATCTGTAGGAAACTTGGCTTCCATTTCCTCAACATAATTTTCTTCATCCTAGAATTGTAAAAAGTAGTTTCAGATTTGTTCATTCATGCTTCTGGCTGGGGCAGGGGAAAGTACCTACCCGTGAGAGTTCAGTGTTTGTTAGGAGCTCTTTTTGTCTTTAGCCTGAGGGCATACCCTCTAAATATTCAAAATTTACTCCAGTTAGCTGGTTTTATTTTTCTCTTTAAGTATATTTATGTTATTCATTGGAAATATACTTTGATTCATTTGTTTCTGTTTGTATTAAACTTTAGGGTCCCTTCCCATCCTTACAGATTTTAATTTTAGATTTTCAAATATGTGCAATAATAACATGGTTCCAAAACACAGGCCTGTACAAAAAGGCATATTCAGAAAAGGGTCTTCTTCCCCAGCCCATCTCCCCAATTCCTGCCCTCTCTACTTGGTAGCCAATCTGTCATCTCTGTTTTTTCCTTCCTATATTTCTTTTGCTCAAATGAGGAAGTAAACATATGCTTTCTTAATTCTGTTTCGTACACAAAGGCCACATACTAGCCGGGCGTGGTGGTCCAGACCAACCTCAGCAATCTAGTGAGACTCTTAGCAACCAAGCAAGACCCTGTTTCAAAACAAAAACTAAAGGGCCGGGGGTGTGACTCTGAGGTAGAATGCCCCTGGGTTCAATCCTAGTACCACCACCCCATACACACACACACACACACACACACACACACACACACACAGTGACTACTCTAGGCATTTTTTTCACACTTTACCTTTCCACTTAGCAACATATGCTGGACATCATTCCATCTCAGTTCATAGAAGTGTGGGTGTACTATCGTTCGTTCAGCCACTTTTCTATGTATGAACATGTAAGCTGTTTCTGATATTTTGTAATTACGAACAATGCTGCAATGAGTAACCACGTGCGGGTGTATTTTCGTATTGTTGGAGGTGTATCTTCTGAGTAAATTCCTTGAAGTCGGAATGCTGAGGCAAAAAGGAAAGACATAAGCAGTTTGTTAGTAATACCAAAGTCATCTCTGTAAGGGCTATATTCATTTGCATTTGCCACTAGCACAATGACAGTTCCTGCTTCCCCACAGCCTCGCCAATAGAGGGAGTTGGTATGCTTTTCAATTTTTTGTTGCTGTGATAGGCAAAAAAAAAAAAATGGTATTTCCGGGTAGATTTATTTGTTTGTTTGTGGTACTGGGGATTGAACCCAGGGGCATTCTACCTCTGAGCTCTGTCTTTCTCTCTCTTTCTCTCTCTCTACTTAGTGAGGCCCTCTGCAACTTCGTCAGACCCGGTTTCAAAATAAAGTATAAACAATAGGGCCGGGGGCATAGCGCGGAGGTAGAACGCCCCTGCGTTCAATCCCCGGTACCGCAAAAAAAAAAAAAAAAAGAAAAGAAACAGGGTCTCACTAAATTGCTGAGGGCCTCACAAAGTTGCTGAGGCTGGCCTGGAATCTGCGATCCTCCTGTCTAGCCTCCCAAGTACTGGGATTACAGGCGTGTGCCACCACACCCGGCTGAAGTTGAGCTTTTCATGTCCTTGTTGGCCATTTGTATATCTTCTTTGGAGAAACATCTATTCAAGTCATTCCAAGCTACACCCCCAGCCATATTTTACTTTTATCTTAAAACAGGGTCTTTCCAGGTTGATGAGAGCTCCCTACTTGCTTAGGCTGTCCTCAAATCTGCAATCTTCCTGTCTCAGCCTCTCAAATATGGGGATTACAAGGTATGCCACCACACCTGGCTCTCCCCAGCACTTTTTTGGGGGGAGCAGTGCTGGGGATTGAACCCAGGGGCATTCTACCTCTGAGCTACATGCCCAGCCCTATTTTTATTCTTTATTTTGAAACAGGGTCTCACTGAGTTGCAGAGGGCCCCACTAAGTAGCTGAAGTTGGCTGTGAATCTGAAATCCTCCTGTCTCAGCCTCCCAAGTACTGAGACTACAAGCGTGTGCCACCTGGCTTTTCCAGCCCTTTTAATATTTTATTTTGAGAAAGGGTCCCACTAAGTTGTCCAAGCTTGTCTTGAACTTGCTATCATCTTACTACTTCAGCTTACCAAGTAGCTGGAATTACAGGTGTGCACCACCACCGAACCTGACTATTCAAGTCCTTTGTCCAAATTTTGTGTGTGTATGTGTGCTAAAGATCAAACCCAGTGACTTGTACACGCAAAGCATGTTCTCTACCACTGAACTACACCCCACCCCTTTGTTCATTCTTTCTTTTTTTGTGTGTGTGGTACTAGGGATGGAACCCAGGGGCATTCTACCTCTGAGCTACATCCCAGCCCTATTTTATTTTTTATTTGGAAACAGGGTCTCAATAAGTTGAGAAGGACCTCACTAAGTTGCTGAGGCTGTGAACCTGTGATCCTCCTGTCTCAGTCTCCCAAGTACTGGTATTACAAGTGTGCGCCACCACACCTGGCCTCAGTGTACAGGTTTCTAATCTCAGTTTTGATAATGGAGGTACACAGGGGCATACCATGCAGCAAAGGAGAAAATAGAAATAAAATATTGGAGCCCTGTCTCTCACATGGTCCTATTTACAGCGACGTATCCACAACATCAAGTGTTGCTGGGCGTGGTGGCTCATGCCTGTAACGCCAGTACTTGGGAGGGCGAGACTGGGGGATCCCAGGTCCAAGGTTGTATGTTGTTAACACATCTCTCCTTCGCCCCTTGCCCTCTAGCAAGCTGTGGGTGCCCATAGCCCGAGGGCAGAGTCCCACTCACCCAGCTCAGGGTGCTGCTCTGGGCAGGGCAGGGAGCCCAAGGTAGGCAAGGCTAAGAGGAAATGGCTGAGGGCAGTGTGGGCCTGCACATTGGATGTGATCTGTGATCGCACTGGCCCTAGAGACCAGAACCTTCCTTACCTGGGGGGTGGGGGACCGGAAGCTGAGACACTTAGGCGGGTGAGGCACAACCCCTTACCCCAGGGCTCAGGGCCTGGCTGTCTCCATGACCTCTGTCAACAGAAGCAACCCCCAGGGGTCTCACAGAGGTCTACTGTGCTCTTCCCAGGCCACCGCGGTAACTCGTCCCTCTTCAGGACACACAGCTCCAAGTCCCACCCTGGCCTCAGCCCCAGGTGCTCTCCAGGCCCCAGGGTTGATCTCCACTCCTCAAAGCCCTGGCACAGAGGCCCCTGCGGGCCCAGGAGATGCTCTTCTCTGCGCCTCGAGGGACGGCCAGCCACAGCGTGGGGACTGATCGTCCTCTGTGTTTTATTAACTGAAATGCTCAAATAGGACATGGTTTGAAAGAGTCCAAAAATATGGTGTATATAGAGAGAACTCGGGCTTGTATCGCTTCTCCCCTTAAGCTCTTCTCCCCATAGTTCACCACTATGATTAGCTTGTTCCACCCTTTACTCCTCTTCAGACAAAAGCAAACACCCTGACTGTCTTCCCTAGCCAGAGACAGCAGCCTATGGCATCTGGAGGTAGGCGCGATCTCTGGGTCAAAGCCAAGTGCATGTATTTATTTATTTTGGTGCTGAGGATTAAACCCAGGGGCATTCTACCTCTGAGCTACACTTCCAGCCCTATTTTATTTTTATTTTTGCGGTACTGGGGATTGAACCCAGGGGCATTCTACCTCCGAGCTATACCCCTAGTCCTATTTTTTATTCTTTAGTTTGAAACAGGGTCTCACTAAGTTACGGAGGGCCTCACTAAGTAGCTGAGGCTGGCCTCAAACCTGGATCCTCCTGTCTCAGCCTCCCAAGTACTGGGATTACAAGCCTGACTTTTATTTTTATTTTGAAACAGTCTCATTAGGTTGATGAGAGTCTCATTATTTGCTGAGGCTGTTCTGGAACCTGCAATCCTTTTGTCTCAGCCTCCCAAGTACTGGGATTACAGGCATGCGCCACCATACCGGACTTCAACACAACTTTGCAGCCAGAGTGTGGGGGCTTTTTGCCTCTCTCCCCAAGGGGAAATGGTCTCTTTGAGGTTTGTTTTCATCTCCCTATTATAAGTGAGGTTGACCACCTCTTGTGTGTGAGGGACCATTTTAATTTCCTTTTCTGGGAACTATGTGTTCAGCCACATATGAGATTCCTGTAGCTGTTGTAACAAATTGCCATAAACTGCCAGGCACAGTGGTATACACCTGTCATCCCAGCTACTCAGGAGGCTGAGGCAGGAGAAAATTCGAAGCTTGCCTCTGCAACTTAGGGAGACCTGGTCTCAAAATCATCATCATCATCATCATCATCATCATCATCACCTGGGCGTGGTGGTGCACACTTGTAATCCCAGTACTTGGGAGGCTGAGACAGGAGGATTGCAGGTTTGCAGCCAGGCTCAGCAATTTAGTGAGGCCCTCCCCAACTTAGTAAGACCCTGTTTCCAAATAAAAAATAAAATAGGGCTGGGGGTGTAGCTCAAAGGTACACCCCTGGGTTCAATTGCCAGTACCACTAAAACAAATAAATAAATAAAATTGAAAGAACTACACCAACCCGTGTCACGTGTCTTTGGGGAAACCACTGTGCTTCTCATAAATCATCTCTAATAGAGGCGTGGCCAGCCCTCCGGCTGCTCAAGTCCACTTTCAATTCCTGGTCGCAGACCAAGAACACGTCGAGACAGAGCAGAGCTCTCCTCCTTGCTAAGGTGAGAGCGAGGATGTAGGTACAGGGGAGGAGGGGGAAAAACCCCCCAGTGTTGGGGGTCCCTCAGATTATTGGGAGGGGTGGAAGCTAGTCTGGGGAACAAACTGGTCTCTGGAGAGGGAGGTGGAGGCCAGACAAGGTTCTTAGCCAACAGGACAGCCGTCTTCGAAGGTAAGATTCAGACCTTAGCGAGGCCTGGTAATGCACACCTGTAATCCTAGTACTTAGGAGGCTGAGACAGGAGGATCACAGGTTCAAAGCCAGCCTCAGAAACTTAGACTCTCATCAGCCTGGTGAGATCCTCTTTCAAAATAAAAATAAAAAATAGGGCTAGGGGTGTAGCGTGGAGGTAGAGTGCCCCTGGGTTCAATCCCCAGTACCAAAAAAAAAAAAAAAAAGAAGAAGAAGAAGGTAGATTTTCAGGGGTGTGGGGTGCTGAGTAATTTTTCTTTTTTTTTTTCTGAAAAAGGGGTGGTAAGCCAAATAAGTGTGGGAACCTTTGCTCCACAGTGCCTCGGGGTTCTGCGGGAGCAATGAGTGGGGACAGGAGTCCGGACACAGAGGAAACCGGCTCTGAGCATCCAGGGAGCAGAGGACTGAGGGTGGGCCTGGGTGCTCAGTGTGGGGGCATTAGGAGGGCAGTGAGGGGACCCTCCAGAGGACAGACTGTCTCCAAGGCGGAGCAGCAGACAAGAAGCCTGGAGACCCCAGGGGCTGACAACAAGGGAGACGGTCACCATTCCACAGGCTGCAGAGGACCCAAGAGAATGCAGACAGGGCTGCAGCTTGAAGGGGACGTGACAGCTTTGCCTTCAACCGGCTCACAGGCCATGGGAGGCCTGGTGGCGACAGCTGAGTTCCTGCCCTCTGCTCCAACTTTCTACAGTTGCTTCCGGTGTCAGAACCATCCAGAAGCCAGATTGTGGGGCAGAGAGGAAGGATGTGGGGAGAGGCAGTGGAGAGCAGCTTTGGTGACTGCCCAGGAGCACTGTGGCCGGCGGAGGGATCCCCGGGGCTGAGAAGGGGCTCAGGCAGGGGAGCCCAGGAGCAATGGCCCCAGCAGCTGGTCCTGAGGGTACCTGCACACTGCCCACATCCTGCAGAGAGCCCAGGGCAAGGGAACGCTGCAGGCACACCTGGAGGGCAGGCCACTCTGCCTCTCTTCCGGGTGGCCCTCCAGGTGTGGTCCTTGTGAGCTTGGACCCTGCAGTGGCCTGGAAATCCGGGGCTCCCAGGCAAATGGAGTGAGGGACAGAAGATGACATGGGCTTTCCTTCCAACAGTGCTGAGAGCCCTCCGGCCTGCCGAAAAATCATGAGCTCCATAGCTATCTTATTGGTGAGAATCAAAGATCCCTCCTCACAGCAGCCAGGCTGGCCATGCCCAGCCGCCGGCTCCTGGGGACAGTGACCCTGGTGGACCCAGGATGACTAAAGACCCCAGCCACCTATGGGGAGGGGTGGGGCTCAGCTGCTTTCCCTGGGTGAGACCCTGGGACACCTGAGGTGGGGATGTCTTTAGCCACAGTCCTGAAGCTCCCAGGGGACCTGAAGGATCCCTCAGCCTCCATCCCCTGCTGGGGGTCCCAGGCCTGGTGGAGCAGTGCTGGGAGTCAGAGCACCCCGGCCCCTGCGGCACGCGGCTCTCACCGTGAGTGCTCCCATGGGCTGGGCAGACTCCGAGTGCCCCCACGTGTCCATGGGGGTCCCAGGACCTGTGAGAGGCCACCAGCTGGTCACTGCAGAGGGAGGGGCCTGGCGGGAGCCTGTTCTTCCCACTGAGCCCGGTGGGGCGGGACATCGTCAGGGTCACTGTGTTTTTCTCTGGTTCTGCCCCAGGGTCCTGTGGGACAGAGCCCATAGTCCCCTTCATGTCCCAAATATGTGGTGTGTGCATGGGGTCACTGAGCTCACCTGGCCCATTCTTCCTTTGTCTAGAAGGTGCCCGGGATGACTGTAGAGGTGATAGCCTCGGGGTCTATGGCGTGGCTTATGGGGGCTGTACTGGCTGTGGTTGTCATCGCTGGTGTCACGTATTATGTGCTGAAGCAGGTCAGCATGGGCAGCCTCTCTCCTGGGCAGGGCCTGGGCTGGGGTGGCAGGGGGCGGCGGTGCACCCGAGGAAGAGGGAGGCCTGGGGACAGCTGGGGGGATGTGAGCCCCAGTCCCCTGCTAGCATTCCTCGCCCTCTTCTTGGAGGCTCTGTTGACCTGTCCCTTTCTTCCAGGTGAAGAAGGATGGGATTAAAATGGAGTGACAGAAATCCTATCCAGGCAGAGGGAGAGCCCCCCCTCACTCACATGAGTGTGTGGGGCAACGTGCTGTTGTACACATTTCAAATTTTGAGTATGAATTAGGTAAACTTCTGAGCTCCCCCCAAAAAATTATTAAACACACAATGATTGAGCACCAACTGTGTGCCTGACTCATTTCTAGAACCAGACTGAATTCCAGGATTCTGGGTCCTTTGAGACCCGGCTTCCCCCAGCCCTCCCCCAGCCCTTCCCCACAGCTGCCTGGCCTGGGTCATCAGACCTGTGGACTCTCTCCTGGGGCCTCCAACCCCCAGACCTCACACCACGAGCCCCTCAGCCTGGAAAAGCAGCCACGGGCCATCACTGGGGCGGGGGGGAGGTCCCTGAGGTTTCCCCTCCCTGCTGCCCTGGTCTGAAAGGGGATCTGCCTTGAGCCCCAGAGAAGCCAGGACGCCCTGACTCCCCCTCCAGGCCTGCTGGACAGTTCTGCAGGGTGGCCTTGGGCCAGACCAGTTCTCCCCCTCCTGGCTTGTAGTTCTAGGGGCCACGTTCTGAGATGGGGAGAAGCTGCCTCTCCTAGGGGATGTAACACCTTGAGTCAGGGAGGAGCTGCTGGAGAGCAGGCTGTCCTACCAAGCTTTAGCTGGTGAGTCCTGTGGCCAACCTGCCCTGCCCAGGCTGGAGCCAGGCCTTGCC
This sequence comes from Glis glis, assembly GCA_004027185.1. NCBI lineage: Eukaryota > Metazoa > Chordata > Mammalia > Rodentia > Gliridae > Glis > Glis glis. The sequence continues at coordinate 2,418 of PVJS01063194.1, read as the reverse complement.
CTCCCCTCTGGGAAGGGTCTCACGCTGAACAACTCCTGGCCTCCCAGGCGATGGGTCTGGGGCACATCTGGCTTTCTCTCAGTTGGAAGTGGGGGAACCAATAGGGAGGCTGACCGAGTGCTGAGTGCACTGGGCCCTGTGCTGGGGAGCTGGTGGTTCTGCTGCCAGAAACCCTGGGCCAGAATTCTCTTGTGATCTTGAGAGAAGATAGAAGAAAGCAAGAAAAGAAACATAAAGCCCGAAACTGCATCTCTTTCACTTTGGAGATGGCCCACATTCCCTCTTCAATGTGTATTTCTTGCTTTCCTAAATAAATCTCTGTCTATGTCTCTGACTGGCTCGTGCTGAAGTTCTTGGCTGCCAGGTAAACCAAGGCCCCCGCCGGTTCTGGGTTGAGTTTCCCTCTCTCCTCCACTGGGCAGGCCTGTGGACCCTTCACGGAATAGTTTCTTCTCCAGTGACAGTCTGGCCACCATCCCTTTATCTGTTTAGTTTTGTCCAGGTTAGGCACCCCCTGGCTCCCTCCCTTCTGTGTAATAACCCAGCATCTGTAGGTCCAGGGCCCCTCTTGTGGACCGCTGCTGTCTGCCCAGCGTTTGGGACAGGCCCAGGCACGTGCAGGGACTGGTAGGGAAAATGAAGGACCAAAATCACCTCCACAGAGCGAGAGCTGCCAAGTCACTTTTAGGCTCGCCCCTACAGCCAGGGCTGCATGGTTTTCTAGAACACTTGACTTTCCTGTAGACGCACTCAAAGTATGAGACAAAATAAAAAAAAAAACTGCCTCCCATCAGGCTAGGGGTCAGCAGAGGAAAGACATAGTTGGAGTCTGTGACAGAAAGCAACACACTGGCTGGGCGTGGTGGCGCACACTTGTAATCCCAGTACTTGGGAGGCGGAGACCGGAGGATCCGGGTTCGCGGCCAGCCTCAGCTACTTAGTGAGGCCCTCTGCAACTTCGTGAGACCCGGTTTCAAAATAAAGGATAAAAAATAGGGCCGGGGGTGTAGCTCGGAAGTAGAACGCCCCTGGGTTCCATCCTTGGTACCGCAAAAAAAAAAAAAGCGACACACTGGGGGCCTGCAGGTGCAAGAGACTGGGCAGAGGAGGGTGGAAAGAGGGGTCAGGCCCAGGAAGGACCAGGCTGGGTACATGCATGTGACCCCTCTGGGGTATGTGTCTTGAAGTTATTTTATTTATTTATGTATGTATTTTTGTGGTACTGGGATTGAACTCAGGGGCATTCTACCTCTGAGCTGTACCCCCAGCCCTATTTTACTTTTTATTTTGAAATAGGGTCTTACTAAGTTGCTGAGGGCCTTGCTACATTGCTGAGGCTGGCCTCAAACCTATGATCCTCCTGTCTCAGCCTCCCAAGTACTGGGATTACTAGTGTGTGCCACCATGTCCAGCTTATTTATTTATTTATTGGTACTGGTGTTTGAACCCATGGGCAGTCTATCTCTGAGCTAGGCCCCCCGGCCCCAGCCCTTTTTTAATTTTTTTAATTTTGAAACAGGGTCTTGCTCAATTGCTAAGGCTGGCCACAAACCTGTGATCCTCCTGTCTTAGCCTCCCAAGTACTGGGTTTACAGGTGTGCCCCACCACGCCTCGCAGGTTAATAATCTGATGGCACTGTTGGGAAGTGGTGGAAACTGTAGGTGGTGGAGCATGGTTGGAAGAAGTAGGTCACTGGGGGTGAGCCCTGGAAGGGTGTACCTTGTCCCCAGGTGTGCTCTGTGTGTGTGTGTGTGTGTGTGTGTGTGTGTGTGTGTGCTTCCCAGCTGCCAAAAGCTGAGCAGCTTTGCTCTGCCAGGACCTTCCACCACCATGCTCTGCCTCACCTCAGGCCCAGAGCAATGGAGCCAGCCGACCTTGGACTAACCTCTGACACCGGGAGCCCTAATAAACCTTTCCTCCTCCAAGTTTTTTGTCTCAAGTATTTCTCACAGCAACGGAAAGCTGGAAAAGATGTGTGGCATCATCCGTGACACTCAGGGATATTCGGATGAAACTGTGATGGAACAACTAAGTCACAGATCTAAACTGGAGTTCTTCCATACCTGCGTCCTGCGTGCTGCCCAATCCTGAGGGGCTGGGAAGAGGAACAGGTAGATCAAGCGTCAGTGGCTCTCTAGATTTCCCTGGTCAGCATTGGGAGCTGGCCTGCTCTCCCAGGTTCCCTCCTTGGAGACTTGGTGGCTGATGCTCCCGGAGGCCGAGAGGGGGCGCACGACACCCGAGCTCCTCGTCAGTACTCAGGTCCAGTCCAGTCAGGAGGACCGCCTGACGCCCAGCCAGGCTCTTTAAGGACCCGGACCTGGCTCTAAAGAATTGCGTTCACGCCTTCTGTCCTCTCTACCTTGGAAGTGGAGAGCAGCCCTCACCAGACTCGGAAACTGATCCTGAACTTCCCA
>PVJS01063193.1:0-10545 GCA_004027185.1 Glis glis | reverse complement strand
TATGCTTTATTTTTGAAACCGGGTCTCACGAAGTTGCGGAGGGCCTCGCTAGGGAGAGAGAGAGAGAGAGAGGAGAGAGGAGAGAGAGAGAGATTGATCGCACGCGCATGCGCGCTGAGGCTGGCCGCGAACCCGGATCCTCCGGTCTCCACCTCCCAAAGTACTGGGATTACAAGCGTGCGCCACCACGCCCGGCTGACCTTTTCTCAAAATAAAAATAAAATAGGTCTGGGGATGCTGTTCGGAGGTAGAAAGCCCCTGGGTTCAATCCTCAGTACCACACACACACACAGATACACACACAAAAAAAGGACTGAGGGTTTAGCTCAGAAATAGAACCCCTCTGGGTTCAATTCCTAGTACCTTAAAAAAAAAGTTAGGTAAAAATATTGTCTGGACAGCTTAAGATGACCAGTATGTACGAAGTACTTTCTCTGGTTTACTACATAGGAAATCAGACCACTTTCATTTATTAAAAATAACAATTAGCCGGGCGTGGTGGCGCACGCTTGTAATTCCAGTACTTGGGAGGCGGAGACCGGAGGATCTGGGTTCGCGGCCAGCCTCAGCTACTTAGTGAGGCCCTCCGCAACTTTGTAAGACCCGGTTTCAAAATAAAGGATAAAAAATAGGGCTGGGGGTGTAGCTCGGAGGTAGAACGCCCCTGGGTTCAATCCCTGGTACTGCAAAAAAAAAAAAAACCAATCTAAGCCAGGCGCAATGGTGCACACCTGTAATCTCTGCTTGGGAGGCTGAGACAGGAGGATCACAGGTTCAAAGCCAGCCTCAGCAAGTAGTGAGACTCTCAACCTAGTGAGACCCCTCTGTGCTGGGGAATGAACCCAGGGCCTCAAGCATGACAGGCAAGTGCTCTACCACTGAGTTATATCCCCAATTTTGCTTTTTTTTTTTTGTACTGGGATTGAGTCCAGGGGCATTCTACCTCTAAACTATACCCCCAGCCTTCCTTCTTCCTTCCTCTCATTCTTTTGAAACAGGGTTTTAGTTGAAACAGGGTCTAAACCTCACTAAGTTGTTGAGGCTGGCCTCAGGTCTGTGCTCCTCTTGCCTCAGCCTCCCAAGTACTAGGATGACAGGTGTCACCATTACGTATGGCTCATGACTGTCTTTTGCTGGGCTATTCTCCTTGGCTTGTATGATCAAAGCCTTAAGTGTATCTGCACACACGTGGTGGGCAGGCCCCTAGAAACACTGATACCCACACTATGCCTCCTGGCTCTCTGATCTTTGGCTGCAGTGGTTTTGGAAAGTTCTCCTATAGTAGTTTTGGTCTTTTTTGTGTGTGTGTGGTACTGGGGATTGAACCCAGGGGCATTCTACCTTCAAGCTACACCCCCGGCCCTATTTTTACTCTTTATTTTGAAACAGGGTCTCACTAAGTTGCAGAGGGCCTCACCAAGTAGCTGAGGCTGGCTGCAAACCCGGGTCCCCTGGTCTCAGCCTCCCAACTACTGGGATTACAAGTGTGCGCCACCACGCCCGGCTGTAGTTTTGGTCTTAATAATGGACTTCTGTTGATTAAAAGAAAAAAACAGAAATAAAACAAAAACATAAGCTCTGCAGTGGTGGTTCCCAACCTAATGTTCAAATGTTGTCATGCATCCCTGTGACAGGAGCTGAGACTCAGCTGCCCAACAGATGGCACCTGGGCCCTGGGGGCTCTGCATGTCAACTCTCTGGAGCCCAGAACGGGGCACCCTAGAAGCGGAAGTTCCTGGAGGGGTCACCCTGCCAGCACCTAGTTCTCAGGTCTGGAGCCAGGGACAGGCAGGGGCCACAGCAAGGAAACGGAGGCACTGGGCCCTTCCCACTACCCCAGTGTGACCCACAGGAAGTGTCCCCAGGCAAAGTGGTGTTAGGGTGCTGCCGTGAGCACGTATGACGATGCTCTCCTGGGCAGTTGGGGGAGGGCAGAGGCCCCTTTCCTCACAGAACAACAAAAGGTGGCCTTGCTACCCAGCCCTGATCTTTTCATTCAACGGTGTGAATGAAAAGCAAACCGAGGAGCCCACGACAAACTGTTACAGCTTAGAATTTTTATTAAAACAATCACTTAAATTACAACAATCCCCAGAATAGAAAAGAGCCTTCCACGGTCTGGCCCTGACAGGAGGTGTGAGTCAGGCCCCACAGGAAGGTGCCGCTTGGCATCTTTGAAAACGGATGGAGTGTCCCTGGAAGCCCACGAGGGCCGGCTTGGCCCCAGGGCAACCGGGAAAGGCTGAATCTGTGCCAAGGCCGCTCCGCCAGGGGCTGCGAGGAACACTTAGTCATTGTCGCTGGTTGTCAGCCTCCGGACTTTTGAAAAAGAAAAGAGAGGGAGAGCGAGGAACCTGCCCCGAGACGACAAACGCAGTCACTCACAAATGCTATGTCATGCCACACGGTGCTGTCTAGCAGGGCCTGGCAGGTATATGAACGATGGAGCGGCGACCACGGGTCAGGGCACTGATGTGGCTGGGGTGGCCTCAGTGTCCTGAGCTGGGCAGTGACTTCAAGACCAGTTCAACATCCTGGTGCTTCTGCCCCAGAGCCATCAGAAGCACTGATAATGAAGTCATCATGGCCAGGACCCTGCTCTCCGTGAACTTCAGAGACGTCCTTACTCGACAAGCATCCATGATCTAAAAAATGCTCACTAGAAGGAGCGGTCGCCTCAGCCACGCACAGCTTTCATTCTTCCCCCTGCCGGGGCTCGGGCACTCTGAGGGCCCCTCTTCTCCCTCCAGGGAGAGCTGGACGCTTCTGGCTGAGTGTCGTGGCCAGCCCGGGCCCCAGGCGGGCCTGCCGCAGCTCAGACGCCACCCAGCGCCACTATGGCCACATGGCTCTGTGTTGGCTGGACTTCAGAGTTACACACAGCAGTTAAATTAGAAAAACACGGCCCAACAGCATTTTTTATAAACCACCATCATGCTCCTGTGCCCCATGGCCACTGTTAAAGATGAAATTTACAGGTCAGGAGGAAAGTAAATCCTGGTGGAAGGAAATTCAGGGATGGGTTTTAGGTCTGAGGAGACAGAGCCACACACGAGAGCCAGACCTGTCTGGACGAGGCTTCGGCTCCCGTGGACTCTCCCTCGTGGCCACAGCCGTCCACTCTTGGGTTCCAGGCTAACTAGAGTGCCACTCGGTGTGCCCACAGGGCCTGGGGTGGCACATGGCTGGCTTCCTAGAGGTGAGGCGGCCTAAGGAGACAGCCAGCCCAGGATGCTCGCAGGTCAGTCTAACAGTGGAAACAAGACAGGATCTCAGGGACGTCTCAGTTTCTCACAGTCACACGGAATGGCCTGGGGTGCCTCTGCTCTCAGGGCAACTGCAGGCCCCATCCATCTTCAGTTGACAAGTGTCTTCTTACTGATTAAGACATATCGTCTGCTCTGCATAACGACCTGGTGGTAGGACCTGATTGGCCCCAGCAGTAACATCAGCCATGGAGAAAAGAAAGGGCCGGAAGGTGCCGCAGACCACAGGGTGAGTGAGCCATGGGGGCGGTCCTGCTCCTGGCATGGAGGCAAGTCGTGGGCCAGCCCGCGTGGGCACCGACCAGGAGTGGATACCCGCGTCAGGCTCGAGCTGGAAGGGACAGAAGGGACTCCAGCTGGGCCCTCAAGGGGATAGAAAATAAAAGGGCCTCTGGGGAGGGAGACAAGGGTAACAGCACACGGAGGCCCAGGTACAAGAGGGTTGGGAAGGGCTGGCTGGCACGTGGCCTGGAGGGGCGCTTCTGATCAGCAACATAGACTAGGGCCAGGAGCTCAGCGCTGGGCCTGAGGGAAGTAGGAACTTCGGAGCCTATGGAGGAGCCCCCCTGACAGAACATGACCAGGGAGCGCCTGAGCCCTGCACAGGCGGGAGGCTGAGGCTGACGGGGGTTGGGGAAGGACTCACATGGCTCCTGCCTGCTTCTCATGCCCCGTGCTGGGGTGGCTCTGTACTGTCAGATCCCTCTGGGGTTCTGTCACCCCCCATCCCCCCTCATCACAGCCTCTGCTCCAAGTGTTCCCCAGTAGCCTGCAGCCAGAGTGCTGCTTCGAGATGCTTGGCAAGGACCCCCACCTTGCTGGTCCTGAGCTACAGGCACGCTCACCACGATGAGCAGTAGGAGGAGGAGAAGGACATTCTGGAAGCCCGGGCAGGGTGGGAGGGGTAGAACCAGCTGCCAGGAGGCATCTACACTTCACCCCTACAACCAATTCCCAGACTGGGCCGAGGAGGAGGGCACTGGGTAGAGACACACATGCCAGGGTGCCTGGGACAAAGGAAGTGTGGGGCCCCACCAAAGACAAAGACAGACGCTTTTCAGAAAAAAAAAAATTAAAGTCGCAGGTCAGGAGAACTAGAACGCCACAAGAGAAATCTCTACAGGGTCATAGTTCAAGGGCAATTGCACATGAAGGGGGCTGGGCTCTCTGCTTTACTGGGGAAAGTTCTGGAGCTCCCAGGGGAGCCCCCAGCCAGCCCCCTGTGGAGGATTCCGATGGATCCCGCTGGTGCCAGGAGCAGCAGAAGTGGCAGATCCTGGGGTGGCCGGGTCACCGACTAGAGCTCTTCAAAGAAGGCCACGCGGGACTTGGCGCTCTGCAAGGTGAGCTGTAAGAGAGCAGAGGAGAGGGTGAAAGGAGCCCATTCTGCCTGGGACTGACCCGGAAGGTGGTCTGGAGCAACGAGGAGACTGTTCAAAGAGACTTCGAGAAGTTGGCGCTCAAGCCCAAAGCAGACTCCAAATCTGCCCAGAATTCAAATTAGGAGGTGACAAATGAGGACATGCCAGGAGGAATGGCTGGTGGCAGAAGTATGTCAGCAGGCACGTGTCATCAATGTCGCCTTCTTTTTTGTGGGGTACTAGGAGTTGAACTCAGGGGTGCTCTACCACTGGGCTATACCCCAGCCTTTTTACTTTATTTTGGGTACTGGAAATTGAACCCAGGGGCATTCTACCTCCAAGGTACACTCCCAGTCCTTTTTTTTTTCCTTTGGTGGCACCGGGCTATGAACCCAGGGGCATTCTACCTCCGAGCTATACGCCCAGCCCTATTTTTTTTTTTGAAACAGGGTCTCACTAGGTTGATGAGTCTCACTACTGGCTGAGGCTATTCTCAACCTGTGATCCTCCTGTCTCAGACCCCCAAGTATTGGGATTACAGGTATGTGCCACCATGCCCAGCTTTTATTGTTTTTTTTTTTTTTTTTTTTTTTGGCGGTACCGGGGATTGAACCCAGGGGCGTTCTACCTCCGTGCTACACTCCCGGCCCTATTTTTTTATACTTTTTTTATACTTTATTTTGAAACCGGGTCTCATGTAGTTGCGGAGGGCCTCACTAGGTAGAGAGAGAGAGACAGAGAGAAAGACAGAGAGAGAGAGAGAGAGAGAGAGAGCGAGCAAGCTGAGGCTGGCCGTGAAGCCGGATCCTCCGGTCTCCGCCTCCCAAAGTACTGGGATTACAAGCGTGTGCCACCACGCCCGGCGCTTTTATTTGTTATTTTGAAACAGGGTCTCACTAAGTTGCTGAGCCTGGCCTCAAAACTGTGATCCTCCTGACTCAGCCTCCCAAGTATTGGGATTACAGTGCACACCACCATGCCTGGCCAATGTTGCCTTTCCACAGAGGACAGGAGGTCCCTGGATTTCTTACTAGATACTCATGTTCCTGTCTACAAAAGTGAGACACCACCTCTGTGGTGTGCTGTCTGTAGGGACACCAGTACAGGACATTCATCCTCTCTGGACTCAACACAACCGGCTTGGCAGGGCAAACTCTCAGTCCCCATGGGACAAGGTAACAGGACCTCAGGCCAGGCAGGCCAGTGTTAGATGAGGAAGAGCTTGTCCCTTCTGCTCCTGGTTCCCCAGGTGGTCCCAAATCAGACCTGCCCATGACTCTGCAGCCGAGAGCGGGTTTCTCTGCATGAGCTGGAAGGCGCCGGCTCTCTCTGTGGGCTGGTTCCTGCCGGGAGGATGGGTGCGTCTGGGCAGCACTCTGGCCAGCAGCTGTAAGGCCTGCCAGGGAAGGACACTGCCCGAGAAGAACGGGGTCAGGAAAACCCAGAGGGGGTGGTGGATCAGAGCCAGGCTCTGGGTGTGGTGGAGCTTGTGCCTTCTGAGTCTCTGCCTCGAGGGGCCACTTCCCAGCCTCTCCCCAGATTGAAGCATCCGGCACAAACGCCCTCCCATTGCCCTGCTCTGCTCCTGAAATAGACCCTTGGGGAAAGACAGTGGGTTCTAGATGCAGCTCCAGGACTTGCCAGAGGAGAGCTGGTGATGGGGTGCCACTGCTCATCTGCATATGCTCCAAACGTTTACCTTGGTGCTTGGCAGCCAGCCGGCACACAGACCATGTTCACTGAATGCATGGGATGTGGGCCACGTGATAACCACGTGGTAACACAGAAGGAAGGCATGAGCTCTGCGTGGGGCTGAGACGGGCCTGGGCTGACCCTCGCCACCATCAGCTTGCTGTGTGGCCTCAGCAAACACCCTGACCTCTCTGAGACTCTCTCCTCTGGGGGTAAACCACTGGGCAGTCCCTTCTTGCAACCTCGGGTTGCCTCCGAATCTGAAGAGCCCTCGGTGCTACCCGCAGCTCCACAAGGGCAGGGGAGGGAGACTCCAACCAACCACTCCACCATCAAAAGACAGGCAGCTCAGTGTGCTCAAAACGAGACAGCTTGAGAGCCGACTCTTTAAATCCTGCCAAATCTTCTGGCCTTGACGTTCCCGGCTAACAAGCCGAATGCAGGAGGCATCTGAGCTGTTTTCTTCAGTGGAACCATTCCAGAAGCCCTTTGGAAGCCCAGTGCTGACGGGAATGGAGACAGCTTTTCTTTGCTGAAACGGAACTCCCTCCAGAAGGGAGCTGCGTTTGGATGGGTTTCTGCCCCCGTGTGATCAGAGAAGGGCCAGCAGTGGTATGCCCGGTGGGAACCTGGACCAGGATGGTCACCAGGTGAGACAGAGCTTTGGCTGCCAGAGGTCTCCTGGGACAAAAATCCTGCGGGTAGGGGTTCCTTTTCATTTTTGGGGGGGTACTGAAAATTAAACCCAAGGGTATTCTACTTCTGAGCTACTGCCCAGCCCTTAAATTTTCTTTCTTTTTTTTTTTTTTTGGTACTAGGAATTGAACCCAGGGGCATTCTACCTCTGAGCTATACCCCCAGCCCTGTTTTATTTTTTATTTGGAATCAGGGTCTTGCTAAGTTTCTGAGAGCCTCGCTAAATTCCCGAGGCTAGCTTTGAAACTGTGATCCTCCTGCCTCAGCCTCCCGAGTTCTAGGATTACAGGCATGTGTTACCATGCCTGGCTGATGACATTTTGCTTTGAAACAGGGTCTCATTAGATTGTTGAGAGGCTGGCCTTGAACCTGCGATCCTCCTGGCTCAGCCTCCCAAGTACTGGGATTATAGTCATGCACCACCATGCCCCGCTGCTGATCAAGGTTTTAATCAAATGGTGTGAAAGCCACATTTCTGCTCAGGTTTCTCCAGTACTTCAGAGAAGACCTTGGGAGGCTCCTCAGGGGACACGGCCTGCAGGGGATAGGGACAGACACCGGTTCTCAGCCACTCTGAGTCAAACACAGGTACAGTCTACTTGTCTGGCCCAGTGACCAGCTGGGTGGCCCTGGGCAGGTCACTCAATTCCTCTGGCCTCAGCTGCCCACCATGTGTGGGTGATATCGGCCCCTTCCTCACAGAGGACACAGGAATTGGGGAACACGTGTGAAGCGCTCAGCACCCTGCCTGGCACGTGCTGAGGACCCGGCAGCTGTTATTACTAATAGTAGCGTCACGTTTCTTCCCTCCCCCTGCCTGGCTCCTTTCCTCCCAGCGGCGCAGAGCACAGAGCTTGTTAGGAAGAAGTGCGGGTAAAGGTAGGGTCACACTATGGCCCCTGAGACAGGGCAAGCACTGCCCTGAGAGACCTGGCCACTTCCCCAGGCAGGGAGCCCAGGCTGTGGGGCCTCCACGAGCCTCCTGCCCGTTTGCACAATGTTGGCTCCAAGAATTCCTGGATCCTCTACCCGAGGAGCGTGCTGGCTGGCCCCTCGAGGTGCCAGCGGAAGGTTTTGGCAGCGCTGGATTCCAGCTACTGGGGCCGGCGCTTGTCAGGATGCTAAGTGCTCTGCAGTGGGCGCCGCTTCCCAATCCCACCCCACGCCACTCCCGCAGATCAGGAGTCTGACCTCAGCCTCGAGGAAAGCCAAAACACCACGCCACAACCTTCCAGCAGGCCATGAGACTGTCAGGCTCGCTGGACGGAGGCGGTCAAGACCTGACTGCTGACTGAGGGCTCTGGGGGCCTCCTGTGGTCACCGTCTGGCATGCAGGTGGACCTGGCTGCTGCTGCCCCCACCTCTTACCATCACTGCAGTGCACTTCCAATTCCATTAGGAACTCCAACATCCTAGGAATTGACAACACATGCCTCCTCTCCACTGCTGGAACCCTTCCAGTCACCTCTGCAGCCTCCGCCTGCTTCTCCCCCAGCAGCATGCTTTATCTTAGGCATCAAATGCCCTCCTCTGGTGGGATGGCAAGGGCACGGCTCGAGCTGGACGGCAGGGAAGGCAGCGGTGACATGAGGGTCTGCGAGGAGAAGCCTCGGGCTCCTCCCCTTCAGACAGGACCTTGGGGCACCTGCCAGCCCGACAGAACTTTCTGCAGAAAGCTCAGGAAGACCTTCCGTGGGCTGCTGCTGCGTGCTCCCTATGGGGCACTCTGGAGGGCAGGCTCCCCTACCTGCAGGGTCCTTTGCCATGGGCAGTGTCTGTTCTGGAAAGCTTTCTGTCCATGTACAATACAGCTGCAGGCAGCCACTATTCACAAAAGCGAAGGCAGGGCTCCGAGGAAGTGGCATGAAACCAGCCCTTCATAAAATAACCTCTGCCTCTGTGTGTCTTTTTTTTCCACTCACAAAAATCAGCTCATGAGCTTCATAGTTTTCCCTGCAACTCTGACATCCTAAGATGCATGGGCCCACTGCCACACTTGGTCTATCTTGCTGCCTGGTGGCCAGCCCAGCTCTGTCAGCACAGCCAGAGCCACCAGGTGCCGTGGGGAAGATCCCGCTAAGGCCCTTGCCTCATCCCAGTCACACGAGAACTGAAGCCACTCGGGGAGTCCCACCCACCACTACAATTCCAAGCAAAGATGTCTGGCAACGTGGCTGCAGCATGCCGTCCTCAGCCTTGCCTGCTGGGAGGAGTCTCCAGGGGGAGCCAGCCCCTGGTGTGTGGGACGTGAGCTCTATGGGCACTGCCAGGGTATGCGGAAGGTTGTCCTTGCATTTCAGCAAGTGGGAAGCAGAAGAGCCACAGGACATGGACATACAGCGAGGGCCGGGAGACGACAGCTGCGTCACTGTGGACCTCCGTCTGGTGGGTCTCCCTTGAATCCTCCTGAGGACGAGCAGCACAGCTCCGCTGGACGTGGGCGGTGACTGTCCTTCACACTCACTTGAACCCAGCCAAGGCCAACCGGGGAGTCCCGGGCTGCTCCTCTGGGCAGGCAGGAAACCACAAGGGCCCTGCTCAGTCTCCAACCCCAGTGCTCGCCAGTTCTCCAAAGATGACTAAAGAACACGAAGCCTCCTCACCAGGCACCGGGCTGACCCGCTGCTCTCCTCCAGCTGTCTCTTCACATCTGATTAGAATCAGCCGAGTGAATAATACAGAAGGAATTAAGTTCTCTCTTGACTGAGCCGCTGTTCAAGTCTGTCGCTGATCCAACTCCATTCTGAAGAGACCCGCTTCCTTTCCTCTTTCTGCGGCAAATCTATCCAGCTTTCTTTTCGCCCTATGGGTCTCTAACCCACCTGTGGGAGCCTGGCTCCTCCCTCCTGCCCAACACTCATGGACTGGCCCCGGCAGTCACCTGTCCTCCCACCCTCTGCTCCATCAAACAGCCAGTTGTTTGTGGCAGCCACCAGGCTGTGGAAGGGCAGGAGAGGAAGCCACTTGGCAGAGCTAGGCCTCCTTTTGCTCCCCAAACTGTGTGTGACATGACAACAGCAACTTCCGCCCAATCTAAACTGGTTCAGATTCAGGAGACACATCTGTCTCCTTAAAAAGATAGGAGGCCGTCAGGTGCAGTGATGTACGCCTAGAATCCGAGGACTTGGGAGGCTGAGACAGGAGGACTGCAGGTTTGTGGTTTGTGGCCTGCCTCAGCCAACTTAGCGAGGCCCGCTGCAATTTAGTGAGACTCTGTTTCAAAATAAAAAATAAAATAGGGCTGGGGTGTAGCTCAGAGGTAGAATGCCCCGGGTTCAGTCCCCAGTACCACCAAAAAAAAAAAAAAAAAAAAAAAGCCAGCCATGGTGGCACACACTTGTAACCCCAGTACTTGAGAGGCTGAGACAGGAGGATCACAGGTTCAAAGCCAGCCTTGGCAATTTAGCGAGGCTCTCAGCAACCTAGTGAGACTCTCAGAAACCTACTGAGACCCTGTTTCCAAATAAGAAATAAAATTGGTCTGGGGGTATAGCTTGGAGGTAGAATGCCTCTGGGTTCAATCCCCAGTA
>PVJS01063192.1:0-10545 GCA_004027185.1 Glis glis | reverse complement strand
TTGAACCCAGGGGCATTCTACCTCCGAGCTACACCCCCAGCCCTATTTTTTATTCTTTATTTTGAAACAGGGTCTCACTAAGTTGCGGAGGGCCTCACTAAGTAGCTGAGGCTGGTTGTGAATCCGGATCCTCCTGTCTCCGCCTCCCAAGTACTGGGATTACAAGCGTGCGCCACCACGCCCGGCTGAAACTATTTTTACAAAATGGTAAACCTGGATTTGTTTTGTTTTCCAAGGTGATCGACATGCCTGAACACAACCCCGGCAATTTGGGAGGAACCATGAGGCTGGGACTAAGAAGAACTGTTTTCAAAACGGAAAATTCAATATTGAGTAAGTTTTCTTAGATCATTTATTTTTGCGAGATGTCGGTTGTCATTCGTGTGACTGTGCTTGGACCCAGCCCTCTTGGTGGAGGCTCAGCCCTGTCCCTTACAGCAGTTTCAGAAGCTGCCACTCTTCATTTCACTTGTCCCCCTGGCCTCACTGACCCTCCGCTTTAGACATTCCTGTCCCTGGAAAAGTCCTCTTGCGCGAGGGCTGGCCTTGGGAGAACACGGCGCGCATGCCCCTTCTCACTTGGTCCGTGCGACGCTCTCTTCAGTGGGCTGTTTGGTGAGTGACTGATGCTCTTGAAGATGAACTTGGGCTGGGAGAGAGAACTATGATTCCAACTCAGTTCTCTCCACCACATCCAAACTGGCTTCCCATTTCACTGTTTCCTGTCTGACTGGCTTTAGTGCCTCATTAATGAACTTCCTAAGGAGGAAGGTAGTTACATGTCTCAAAGTGTATTTCTTTTCTTTTTTGTACCTGGGATTGGACCCAGGAGGATCCTACCTCTGAGCTATACCCCCAGCCCTATTTTATTTTTAACTTTGAAACAGGGTCTCGCTAAGTTGCTGAGGCTGGTCTTGAACCTGTGATCCTCCAGTCTCAGCCTTCAAAGCGTATTTCTTTTGGACCAAAGTTGTGACTCAGTGGTAGCGCACTGGGCCTTGGGTTTGGCCCTTAGCACTGCTAAACCAAACAAAAAGCAAAAACAAAAACAAAAACAAAAAACAAAAAACACATACAATTAAACCAGGTGTGGTGGCACATGCCTATAATCCCAGTACTTGGAAGGCTGAAACAGGAGGATCGAAGATTTGAGGACAGCCTCAGCCAGTAGTGAGACTCTCAGCAACCTGGCAAGACCCTGTTTCAAAATAAATAAAATAGAGTTGGCAGTATAGCTCAGAGGTAGAATGCCCCTGGGTGTATGTGTACACACACACACACACACACACACACACACACCCCAGACAAATAAAAAAAGAATACCTTAGAAAAATTACTTCTTTTTTTGTGGTACTGGGGATTGAACCCAGGGGCATTCTACCTGTGAGCTACACCCCCAACCCTATTTTTATTCTTTATTTTGAAACAGGGTCTCACTAAGTTGCAGAGGGCCTCACTAAGTAGCTGAGGCTGGCCACGAACCTGTGATCCTTCTGTCTCAGCCTCCCAGGTACTGGGATTACGAGCGTGCGCCACCTTGCTGGGCAAAAAAATTCTTTCTTACCTATAGGAAAAGTAAGACCAGAAGTATGAGCTTCTCCTTTAAAGGTGAATATTAAGCTTCTAAGAAACATAGCACTTCCGAGCAAGAATGAAATTTAGTAAGGAACAGTTCTGAAGTGAACACATTTCCCTCCTTTCTTTGGATAAGAAGCCATTGTTCTCTAAGTGGCTAGTGGTTTTCTTTACAAACATAAGAATCTTTTCCTCTTCTCATGGATGGTAGCGATTCTTTGGTTTTCAGCTGTTTTCATACTTTGAAACTTTGCTCAAGTAATTGCCTAAGTGACAGAAAATGGTTCGCGAAAAAATTAAAGTTTTAAAATTATATCTGCTATAAAAGATTCAGTGATAATTGTACTAAGCTTTTTAAAAGGAGCATTATGCTCAATATATTTAAAAAACTTGATGAAAATAAGACTGATTTAAGATTTGTTTTTCATTATAGTAGACATAAAAATAATGATGATTTTTATGAATCTTAAACATAACACCAAAGCTTGTCTAAAACACTTTTAAACAGCTTTTTTGAGATATAATTCACACACCATACACTCCATGCATTAGTAGTATATAATTTTCTGGCTTTTATCATATTTACAGAGTTGTGCAACCAGCACACAGTCAATTTTAGAACATTTTCATCCCTTCCAACAGAAACCCTGGACCCTTTAGCAGTCTCCATCCCTACTCTGTCAGCTTCTGGCAACCGTGGCCTATTGTGGACATTTCATAGAAATGCAATCATGATATATGATCTTTTGTGTTCAGCTTCTTTCACTTAGTACAGTGTCTTCAAGGTTCATCTACATTGTAGCATGTATCAGGTATCAGGAGCATTCTACCTGTGAGCTACACCTGCAGCCCTATTTTATTTTGTAACAGGGTCTCACTAAGTTGCTAAGGGTTTTGCCAAGTTGCTGAGGCTGGTCTCAAACCTGCAATCTTCATGTCTTAGCCTCCCAAGTCCTGGGATATAGCCATGCATCACCACACCTGGCTGTATCATTTCTTTTAAAAAAATTTAGTGGTGCAAATACCTTGTAGTGAGATTCAAAGTGATACATTTCTATATGCACACATCTCTTGGTGTGGTTCCCTCTTAACCCCATCCTGATACCCCCTCTTCCCGCCCCATATATACTAGTAAGGTTGTTATGATACAGGGACACTTCATATATGGATATAACATTATTTGGCCTGTTATCTTCCTCAAGCCTCTTTTTCCTCCTTCCTGTCTTCCTCCCCCAGTCTCCTTTCACTATTCTACTGGTCTCTGTCATTTATCTGAAGTCACAGGTTTGAGGCCAGACTCAATAACTTAATGAGACCTGCAGCAATTTATCGAGACCCTGTTTCAAAATAAAAAGGGCTGGGGGTGTAGCTCAGAGGTAGAATGACCCTGAGTTCAATCCCTAGTACTACAATCAGTCAATCCATAAGTAAATAAAATAAAAAGGGCTAATGACAGCATGTATGAAATTGTCAAAGCTGGTTTAAGGGTCTTTAGAAATCAGGTATTTTAGCCAGATGTGGTGGCACACACCTGTAATTCCAGCTATTCGGGAGACTGAGACAGGAGCATTGCAAGTTGGAAGCCAGCCTTGTCAACTCAGCAAGATCTGGTCTCAAAATAAAGTAAAAAGGGGTGGGGGTGTAGCATAGTGGTAGAGCGCTTGCCTAGCATGTGTGAGGCCCTGGGTTCAACCTCCAGTACTGGAGATTGAACTCAGGGGCATTCTACCTCTGAGCTACACCCCCAGCCCTATTTTCTTTTTAATTTTTATTTTGAAACAGGGTCTCACTAGGTTGATGAGAGTCTCACTACTTGCTGAAGCTGACCTAGAACCTGCGATCCTCCTGTCTCAGCCTCCCAAGTACTGGGATTACAAGCGTGCACCACCATACCCGGCTTAAAAAAATATTTGGGCAGTTTTCTAAACTGTATGTCTATGACCCTGAACCTAAGTTTGCATATCCATGGCCTTTTTCAAACTTTATTTATTATGTGTAGTTTTTATATATTTTTTTTATTGTAGCATAACTTCTGACAGGCCTGAGAATCCTGCCTCAGTCTCCTGTAGCTGGGACTACAGGTGTGTGCCACCATGCCTGGCTCTGGGCAAAAGTATTTGAGTTAAAAAACCTTAATCTTCCGACTCAATTCCTGTTAAGAAACATTTCAGATTGGCATTTTATTAGAAAAGCGTTGATTCGAACATGTTGACACAGTGTTTTTGTCCCTTTGAATGTTTCTTTAGGATAGACTTCCAGGAATTGGATTATTAGGTCAAAGGGTAGAAACGCTTTTATAAATGACTGATAATTCTGCCAGATTGTTTGAAAGATGGGGTGAGTCAGTTCACAGTGACGTCAACTGCGTTGCTGTTCCTGCCTTCCTAGTCTTTCTGCTGGCATTATTGTATTTCTTCCTGCTCTGTTAGCAAGAACAAAAGGAGCCCTTTATTACTGTACTTCATTTTGCATTTCTTTGCACTGCTATAGAGCAAAACTTTGTTCTCTCCAAATGTTGACTTGTGTGTGTCTGTGTGTGGTACTAGGGATTGAACCCAGGGCCATTCTACCACTGAGCTACACCCACAGCCCTTTTTATTTATTTGTTTATTTTTTGCAGTACTGGGGATTGAACCCAGGGGCATTCTACCTCCGAGCTACACCCCCAGTCCTATTTTTTATTCTTTATTTTGAAACAGGGTCTCACTAAGTTGCGGAGGGCCTCACTAAGTAGCTGAGATTGGCCGTGAACCTGCGATCCTCCTGTCTCAGCCTCCCAAGTACTGGGATTACAAGCGTGCGCCACCATGCCCGACTTATTTTGAGACCGGGTCTTGCTAAATTGCTGAGGCTGGCCTTGAACCTGCAATCCTCCTGTCTCAACCTCCCAAGTACTAGGATGACAGGTGTGTGCTACTATGTCCAGCTCCAAATGTTGATTTACTTGTGTATAGACTGCCCAGGTCTTCATTAGCACGTAAACACAGCAAGGGAGAGATTTACCTGCCCAAATTCTATTACCTAAATGGTCTAAACCAGGGGTCAGTAAACTTTTGCAATAAAGGGTCGGGTAGTAAACATTTTTGGCTTTGTAACTATTGCAGCGTGAAAGCAGCCATAGGCAGCTATATAAGCGAATGAACATGGCTGTGTTCCAATAAAACTTTATTTATGGCTGATGAAATTTAATTTCGTATAATTTGCTGGGTCATTTGAAGTTATTCAACCATTTGAAAATGTAAAAACCATTCTTAGTTCGAGAGCCAAACAAAAACAGGGGGAGCATATTGTGTGGTGGGCTGAGCTGTAGTTTACTGAATCCTGGTTTCAACAAAAGCCACTGGTGGTAGAGGCAGTGCGGCTGCTCCCGTCCCAGGGAAGACAAGAGACACCATCTCCCCACTTGTCTATTTGCCAGTATCAGTATCCTGTCGAGCGACAGAGAACAGGACTAAGAGGGCTTCTAGAAGCCATTTGATCCAACCTCTTTACTTTTTGGCTAAGGAAGTAGAGGTCCAAGAGGTGAAGGGGTACCTGGTCAGTTGGAAATAGGACTTGAATCATTGTCCCCACTAAGACATGCTTCCCTGGCTCCACAACCCCACCATTGTCATCCCTCTCTAAAATAGAACTGTTTTTTAATTTAAATTTGTTTATCTTTTGGTTATTGGGGATTGAATCCAGGGACGTTCTCCCTCTGAGCTACACACCCAGCCCTTTTTATTTATTTATTTATTTATTTATTTTTATTTATTTATTTTTTTTTTTGCGGTACTGGGGATTGAACGCAGGGGCGTTCTACCTCCGCGCTACACCCCTGGCCCTATTTTTTATACTTTATTTTGAAACTGGGTCTCACGAAGTTGCGGAGGGCCTCACTAAGGAGAGAGAGAGAGAGAGACAGACAGACAGACAGACAGAGACAGGGAGAGAGAGCGAGAGAGCTGAGGCTGGCCGCGAACCCGGATCCTCCGGTCTCCGCCTCCCAAAGTACTGGGATTACAAGCGTGCGCCACCACGCCCGGCCCTTTTTATTTTCTGAAACAGGGTGTTGCTGAGTTGCTGAGGATCTCACTAGGTTGCCGAGGCTGGCCTCAAACTTCTGATCCTCCTGTCCCAGCCTCCCAAGTACTGGGAAGGCTGGCGTGTGCCACTGTGCCCAGCTCTAAAATGTAATTCTTCAAACACACATCTTAGAATTGTTGTACTCACCGAATGTACTCCCCTTCAGGTTTATATATTTCATTGCATGACTCAGTTAAAAAAAAGTCTTAGCTGGGTGTGGTGGTGCATGCCTGTAATCCTAGTACTTGGGAGGCTAAGACAGGAGGATCGCAGGTTCAAAGCCAGCCTTAGCAACTTAGTGAGATCCTGCTTCAAAATAAAAAATAAAGTAGGACTGGGGGTGTAGCTCAGAGGTAGAATGCCCTGGGTTCAATCCCCAGTACCAAAAAAACAAGACAAAACAAAACAAAATCCCCAACCCCCCATCTTACCTGGGCAGTTAGTTGGGAGGACTTGTCTCCTCTAGAGACAGTATTAGTTGATTGATTAGCTCATTAGATGAATTTGGAAAAGCAGGGAGAATCGGCACAGAGCAGTTAGGGTGAATGGGGTACTTTGAAGAGTAAGAAATGGAGGTGGAGGGGTTAGGCTCAGGTGAGAGCAAGGCCAGGGTTGTAGGATTGGTTATTGAACTATATCATTTGACTTGTGACTCTCAACTAAGCACAAGAGATGGGAACATAATAAAACACAAAGAAACTTAGACAAGGTTCCGAGCTTATTCAGGGGACAGTTGACAGTATGTTTGATAATGTCTCCAAAATGTTACAGACCCTGGCCTTCATTTGTTTGGCTAAGTCCTGGAGGTGTTGCCAGGAAGGGAAGCAAATCTTTGTGCTGAATGTGGTTTCAAACCACACACTACCTCTTAGGAAGAACATGGTTTCCAGACTGTTGAGTGAACAGGGTTGGATACTGTACGATTGGTATACGTGCATTAAGTAGGCTTGCTAGCTAGCATCAACTCAATTTAAAGCTCCCGGATGCTTATGCCCTCCAAACCAGCACCCAAACGTTAGAGCTGGGGAGTGAACCCAAGGGTGTTCTACCTCTGAGCTACACTCCCAGCCCTTTTTATTTTAACTTTGAAATAGGGTCTCGTTAAGTTGCCGAGGATGGCCTCGAACCTGCGATCTTCCTGTCTTAGCCTCTCAGGTACTGGGATTACAGGTATGCAGCACTGTACCCAGCTAGAGTGGTTCTATCTAAAACGTGAATGAACTGAAAGCAATGGGGATATGGCAGAGCAAACTCTCAGGGGCCAGAAAAATTGCTTTTGCATTCTTTTTTCTTATCAAAACTGATACAGAAAAACAGCTTCTAATTTCTAGTGTGAGTAGATTGTTAGGAAGTTAAAAAACGCTCAAAAACCCTTTGCTGGGTTAATGAGGTGATTTACAAAACAGTTTAAAAGTCCACGCCATGGTAATTTGTCATTGTGCTGAGACACTTACTGGAAAGGAGTGTGGTGGTGCCTATGAGAATCTGTCAGCTGGCAGCCTCCCTGCCTCTGCACAGAACTCAGGTCCACCCTGTAGACTGGCTCTCTTCCATGCTCCTTCTTACCTTTTACTGTGAAAACCATCCACTAAAGTGTATTTGTTAATATGGAGAGCCGAGTGTAGTGGCACACACCTGTCATCCCAGTACTTGGGAGGCTAAGACAGGGGGATTGCAGGTTCAAGGACAGCCTCAGCAACTTAATGAGACCCTTAGCAACTTAGAGAGACCCTGTTTCAAAATAAAAAGGGCTGAGAGTGTAGCACAGAGGTAGTTCACCTCTGGCTTCAATCCCCAGTACCACACACTCATACAAATGGCGAATATGGAGGCTCATAGGTTGGGGACACAGCCCCTTTAATCCTCAGGGTAGATGACATTTATGCGCCCCTTAGCAGACGGGCACTTCCTAACCACCTCACCAATGTCAACAAGCTCAGTGGTCCTGAGGCCAGCCCCTGGAGCCACACTGCTTACCAGAGGCCCCTCGTCCCCAGCTCTCAGCCACTGGCTGGGTGTGACTACTTACTCCCCTACACCTCAGTTTCTGCATCTAAAAGATGGGGATAAGAAGAGTGCCTGCCTGATGGGGTTCTTGTGAGGGTTACCTGGGTTTTACACATGAGTCCTCAGACCAGTGTCTGCCACAGAGAAGGCATGACTCGAGTGTGGCCATTGGGGTGTAAATGTGAAGAGTTTATTGTACTGACCTGTCATCCCCTCAAAGCTCAGGGCCAACTTTGGTTCATGATGTGGCACTAAGAATTGGGGTCATAGCTGGGCATGGTGGTGCACGCCTGTCATCCCAGTACTTGGGTGACTGAGACAGGAGGATTGTAGGTTCGAGGCCACTGCGTGATAACTTAGAAAGACCCTGTTTCAAAATAAAAAATAAAGCCGGGTACAGTGGCGCACGTTTGTCATCCCAGTACTTGGGAGGCTGAGACAGGAGGATCACAGGTTCAAAGCCGGCCTTGGCAACTTCGTGAGGCTCTCAGCAACCTAGTGAGACCCTGTTTCCAAATAAGAAATAAAATCAGGCTGGGGGTATATCTCGGAGGTAGAATGCCTCTGGGTTTAATCCTTAGTACCAAAATAAATAAATAAATAAAATTAAAAAATTAAAAAGGGCTGGGAATGTAGCTCAGTGGTAGAGCCACCCTGGGTTCTATCTCCAGTACCCAAATGATGATGATGATGATGATGATGGGGTTCAGTTGGGCTGCTGTGGTTCAGTTTTAGAACAACTGTCTAGCTGGGCGTGGTGGCGCATGCTTGTAATTCCAGACTTGGGAGGCTGAGACCGGAGGATCCGGGTTTGTGGCCAGCCTCAGCTACTTAGTGAGGCCCTCCGCAACTGAGTGAGACCCTGTTTCAAAATAAGGAATAAAAAATAGGGCTGGGGGTGTAGCTCGG
This sequence comes from Glis glis, assembly GCA_004027185.1. Taxonomy (NCBI): domain Eukaryota; kingdom Metazoa; phylum Chordata; class Mammalia; order Rodentia; family Gliridae; genus Glis; species Glis glis. The sequence continues at coordinate 1,989 of PVJS01063192.1, read as the reverse complement.
AGGTAGAATGCCCCTGGGTTCCATCCCCCCAGTACCGCAAAAAAAAAAAAAGAACAACTGTCTAGCAGGTGTGAGGCCCTGGGTTTGATCCCCAGCACTGAATAAAAAGGGGGGGTCATACTAGGGTAGTGGGAGGGAGAAGAGGCTGGCTCCAGGAGAGGGGAGCAGGCGTCCCCTGTGTCTCGCAAGTTCTCTCCCTTCCTTCTGTTTTTCCCTCTTTGTTCCCCCCACCTGCCAACACACTATCAGAAGAATACATTAAAGCCATGAAAAGAGATGCTAAAAATGAGATAAGAATACTAAATAGAAAGAAAAGGAGATAAAAGACACAAAAAAGAATGAAACACTACAATGTAGAGTCAAAAGCACAGATTACATTTTTTAAACTGAGATGTTTTATCCTTGAAAATTGAGATAAAAGCAGATCACAGAAATAAAATTAGGAAAGGGGGAGAACTTGAGATACTGCAAAGCAGTGAGATGTTTTATAAAAATTGGAGGGATGCTCTCCTCAAACCCAAAGGTAGTCCTTGAAGGAGCGAGCAGCAATGTAGCTAGGCCCTCAGCAACTTAGTGAGACCCTGTTTCAAACAAACAAACAAACAAACAAACAAACAAACAAACAAAACTAAAAAGAGCTGGGGATGTAGCTCAGAGATAGAATGTCCCTGGTTTCAATCCTCAGTACCACAAAATAAATAAATACATAAATACGTAAATGAATGAATGAATGAATGAATGATAAATGTTGATTACTACAGTCCTAATCTCACTGTTGTATATTCACAGGGAAACTTTATGGTGATGTTCCTTTTATAGAAGAAAGACACAGACATCGGTATGAGGTATGCCTTTCACACAGAATTTCTGTGGAATGTGGGTTCTTAGTGCGAGGCACCCCAGTTTTTTCAAGCGGGTCCTCTGGAGAAGGTATCCAGCTGGTAGTATCCACAGGGGCCAGGGAAGGCATGCCAGATTTCCCAGTGTCCCACTTCCAGAGGGGGTGGGGCCACGGTTTGGAGACTCTGCTCCTCTTGGCTTTCCTAAACCAAGTGTCTGCACACAGGCATATGAAGGTTCTATGTCACTCTGCCATCTTCTAGGCTAAGATAAAGTCACCATTCCCCTTCCTGTGAACTCCCTGCCCTTTGTTTTCCAGGTTTAGGAAAAGGGCGATATCTCCAAAAGGGACCCAAATGCCTTTTGGGGTCGAGATGAGTTCCTCCATATCATATGGTGGATTCTAGGTTTAGGAACCTCTCTGGCAGCTTACATTGAGCTTGAGGCTCAATGTCGCATGACTAAGAGGAGTTAATTGTTGAGATTGTCACATGAGAGCAGAGGTGTCCAAAACTGCAGATTGTCTATATCAGGATTAATTAGTTTATCAATTATGATGCTTTCGCTGTGAACAACAGAAATCTCTGCTTGTTATTCACTCAAACCTGTCTAGCTGGGTGTGGTGGCACATATCTGTAGTCCCAGTACTTGAGAGGCTGAGATGGGAGGCTTGCCGGTTTGAGGCCAGCCTCAGCAACTTAGAGATTCCCTATTTCAAAATAAAAAAAATAAGCCGGGCGTGGTGGTGCACGCTTGTAATCCCAGTACTTGGGAGGCTGAGACCGAAGGATCCAGGTTCGTGGCCAGCCTCAGCTACTTAGTGAGGCCCTCCGCAACTTAGTGCGACCCTGTTTCAAAATAAAGAATAAAAAAATAGGACTGGGGGTGTAGCCCCTGAGTTCAATCCCCAGTATCGCAATAAATAAATAAATAAATAAATAAATAAATAATAAATAAATGGGCTGTGGGTGTAGCTCAGAGGTAGAATGTCTCTGGGTTCAATCCCCAGTACAAAAAAAAATCATCAGTCTAAACAATAAGGACATTTGTTATCTCAGGTAACAGGTAGTCCAGAGGCTGGGTCGCTGCCGGGCATGGTACAGTCAGGGCCACTGTCCTCCGTGTGGTTCTCTCGGCCCTACCTTTGTG
>PVJS01063191.1:0-10545 GCA_004027185.1 Glis glis | reverse complement strand
GAGGGCCTCGCTAGGTAGAGAGAGAGACAGGTAGAGAGAGAGAGACAGAGAGAGGAGAGAGATAGATTGATCGATCGATCGATCGATCGCACACACGCATGCGCGCTGAGGTTGGCCGCGAACCCGGATCCTCCGGTCTCCGCCTCCCAAAGTACTGGGATTACAAGCGTGCGCCACCACACCCGGCTTTATTCTTTATTTTGAAACAGGGTCTCACTAAGTTGCAGAGGGCCTCACTAAGTAGCTGAGGCTGGCTGCAAACCTGTGATCCTCCTGTCTCAGCCTCCCAAGTACTAGGATTACAAGCGTGTGCCACCACTCCCACCTCCTTTTAGCAGTTTTGAAATATACAATACATTATTATTAACTGTGAACACCATGCAGTGCAGTAATTATTATTTTTCTAGTGTAAGACTTTGTAGTCTTTGAAAAACATCTTCCTTTCTCCATCCCTCTCCTCCGCCCTTACCCTCTGGTAACTGCCTTTCCACTCTAAGAGATTGACTTTTTAAAATTTCACATATAATGAGGTCACCCAATATTTGTTTTTCTGTGCCTGGCTTATACCACGTAGTATAATGTCCTTTAGTTCTATTCATGTTGTAAAGAAGGACAGAATTTCCTTCTTTTTTAAGGCTATACAGTATTTCATGGTGTATACATACTGCATTTTCTTTACCCATCTATTTAGACCATCCACTGATGGACATTTGGGTCACTTCCATATATTGGTTATTGTGAATAGTGCTGAAATGAACACAGGAGTGCAGAAATCTCCTTGACATAGTAATTTCTGTTCCATTGAATATTTACCGAAAACTTGGGATTAGGTCACACGGTAATTCTATGTCTAGTTTTTTAAGAGATTGCTCCAAACTAAGAAGCTTTAGCACAGCAAAGGAAACAATGAACAAAGTGAAGAGACAACCCAACAGATTGGGAGACAATATTTGCAAACCCTACATCTGATAAGAGGCTAATATTCAAAATATATGAGGAATTCCAACAAGGCACTAGCAAGAAAACAGCCCAAGTAAATGGGCAAAGGACCCGCATAGACATTTCTCAAAAGAAGAGATACACATGGCAAACAGATACAGAAAAAAATTCTCAACACCTTGAATCATCAGGGAAAGGCAACTTAAAACCCAATGTGATGGCTCCTCTTGCTTGATAGAATGGTTGTTATCAAGAAGACAAATGATAAGTGTTGGCTCGGATGTGGAAGAAAGGGAACCCTGTATACTCTTGGTGGAAATGTAAATTAGTACAGACATTGTGGAAAATCATATAGAGGCTCCTCTACAATGAGACAACCATTCCTGTCTTCCCTGGCAAATATAGCATCAAATGCTCACTCCCTTTGGGGAGAAAGCTCTTAAAAAAGAGAAGAATTTCTTCCATATCAAGGCATTCCCTACAAAGTCAAAGTATAAGGAGAGAATATCCAAAGAGATAATTTCTATATCCCCAGGGTGTACATTCTGGAAAGCCAACAAATAATCCAGGAATTGATATAAAAACATGCCTCTTCCTACCTCCACCCATGGAGAGAACTATAGAGTTAAGCCTAAGGGGCTAGCAGTATTTGCATGGTCCAGCCATCAACCAGTATTCCCTGGAAAAATCAAAAAGACTTTAGTATATATTTTTGTTTCTCTATTCCATTTGTAATATAACTGCAAATATAATATGGAAATAAATGAGGTCAATAGCATTATTTGCTAATCACCCCTACCTGTGACCCCCCCCCCAAAAAATAAGCTGTGGGCTATTTGAAAACATTAGTACTTTCAGTTTTGTAGAATGAAAGTTATTCTCAGACCCACCCACAATAAAGCTTCTTATTAAAGTTAAATCTCACACACTAGGATAGGGAAATGCTACAGGGTCTACAATGACCAGATATAAGGTCAGTGGGATTCTGCCTCCCTTAGACGGCCATTCCAAAGAGGGTTAGCTAAATTTCCACACTAAGGAACCTGCAATTGACTACTGAGGGTTACATCAACTCTGATATGAATGCAGCTACCTCTGGGGTTGATACAACTCCTAAACTCCAAGGTACAGGGATGTAATGAGCCAGAACAGGTCAATAGCTTTGCAAGAAGGGGGAGCATGAGGGGCAGCATCCACTTTATGGCTGAGAAATGCAATTATGTTTCTGGAATTTGGCAGGATTTCTTTATATATCAAGCCTTAATGAAAACTTTAATTTCTGATGCCGGTAATATGAATGTGGAGGAGCAAAGATAGGAAATATAGTATGTACTTAAATTTTAGGTACCTGAATTCTAAGCTTGTCCATGCCAGGTCTTTAATTGGAAATTACTCTGAACACATCTGTCTCATTTGTCAAATCTGCTTCTTACTCCTACTCATTTCAGACAGTCATCCGGAAATTGGCAGGCTCTCAAAAGACGTTAGAGGGTCTCCAGAAGGGATTGGTATCCATGTTACATCTAACCTGTTTCACATTTGAGGAGTGTGTGTGTGTGTGTGTGTGTGTGTGTGTGTGTGTGTTGTGTGTGTGTGTGTGTGTGTTACTTGGGATTGAACCCAAAGGTGTTCTACCTCTGGGCTACGCCTCCAGCCCTATTTTATTTTTTTATTTTGAAACACTAAGTTGTGGAGTCTGGCATTGAACCTACAATCCTCCTGTCTCAGCCTCCCAAGTACTGGGATTACTGGCGTGTGCCACCACGCACAGCTCACACTTGAGGATTTAAACTATGCCTTTCACTGGGATCCATCAGGAACCTTCACACCAGGCTCTGTACCATTCTTTTCACGCTTTGATGTACATAGTAATCATGTAGGAAAATTGACAAAATTCAATTTCTGACTCATTTGGTCTGCAGTGGATCCTGAGATTGTGCATTTTTATACATTTATCGGTGCATTATAGTTACATATCATAACGTAGTTCACAGTGATAGTGACATACATGCACACAGCACTTAGTGAGTTTTACCTCGGCTCCCTCCCCACTCCCCCTTCCTCATACAATATATTTAGATTGGCATTGGTGGTCTCATATATGTACAAAATGTCAGTGGAAGTGAGTCCTTCATTAATACTCCTTCTCTCCCCACTCCCAGACCACCTCCCTGGCTCCACTGGGATTTCTCCTCCATTATCTAAAGTCCCTCTTGTATCCTGATAAACATATGACCCTTCATTTTCTGTGACTGGCCGAGATTGTGCATGTCTTAAAATTCCCCGAGGGGTACTAATGCTGTTGACCCATAGACCTTAATCTGAAAACAATGAGGAAGACATTTTCCTTGACAAGAACTCATCTAAGTTATTGGGATATGTGTGACGGTCCTCCAGTCTTTGAAGGGCCTCCAAAGATATTCCTTCTAGAAAATGGGAGGCAAGCAATGACCATCACATGACTTGCCAGTTGTCACCGTGCCCTGCTCAAGAATCTGTCTCCCTTTGTTAGAATCCTCTGGAGCAGGCACAGATTCACTTGCCAAGTCTTCTCATGTATTGGTGTCACACTAGTTTTAAATTCAAGGGATTAAACTGCATTCGAGCAACGATCCCTCAGCACACCTGACCATCATGAGGCATATTTTATAAGCTTGCTTACCCATGATTTGCCCAGCTCCCTAGATTTCAGATTAGAAGGGAAATATATATAAATATATAGAGAGATATAGAGATATAGATATAGATAGATATAGATATATAGAGAGATATATAGATAAACAAAAAATATATATATAAAACAAAAATAAAATGGTGGAAGATGAGAAACAAAAGAGAGAGGTTACTCAAAGCTGAGAAGGTACAATTTACCAATTATAAAACAGCTTCCAAATGTTTAATGTCAGGTCCAGCAATCTTACAAAGAGGATGCTGAATCATCAGGTAAAACTAAAGCCCATCATGCAAGACATGGAGGGAATGATGATATCTGCGACCTGTGGCCAGCCACAGCCCCCTCCACCCCCACCACAACAGAGGCAGATATTATTTATCAATGGAAGTACACATCTATTATTGGGGACATTAATTCATGTGGGAGAATCACATACCCAGACTGGGGCAGAACAACTAATATGTTACTTTGGATATAAATGATTTCTTTGAAAATAGCTCTCTTTTATGGGAAAGGAGAATTGAGTTTCCAGAATGGTGTTTTTAAAGGAAAAGGAAGGAGGCAACAGAAAAGGGTAACTTGTTCAAAGGGCCTAAGTTTTTTTTTAAGGTGCATTTGATTAAAAAGCTTCTGCAAAACTTAGTCACCACAACAGCTGCACTGAGAATAATTTTGTGGAGAAAAGGAATGTTGTCATCTGCACAGGAAGTCATTGTGTAATGGGGAAACACGCAATGACAAAGCACCAAGCCGTTGTGTGGCTCTGAGCTCGAGACCTGGCATACCGAAGGGTTTGCACAAGTGTGCACCATCTCCTTCACGTGTATCAGCCTTCCACCACACAGGACCTGCCCTTACACAGGTCTGTTAAAGACACAGTTAATGCTGTTGCACAAATGTCTAAAATTACAATTGATATTACCCAGGAATTTAAGTTCTGGAGTCTGTGATCTAAGCGAAGAACAAAACTCACACTGCAACTATGCTTGAACTACTTAGAAGTGGTCAAAGAAATCTGAAGTTAAAATGTAGGGAACTTAATCAATTTAAACACTTTCAAGAAAGGCCAGCACACCAGACTCGTCTTTCCAGGACTTTCATGGGGCTTCATTGTCTGGTCGGGAGCTATACAATCGTGAGAGACTGCGCTGCCATGTATCTCTAGACCTCTCTTTTGCTATATGGAAATATTTGTAAGAAAGAATTAGCCCTAGTGACATGTTAGACTTCCCTGCCCCCACCCTGGTACTGGGGATTGAACCCAGGGGCATCTACCTCTGAGCTACACCCCCAGCCCTTTTTATTTTTTATTTTGAAACAGGGTCTCACTAAGTTGCTGAGGCTGGCCTTGAACCTGTGATCCTCCTGTGTCAGCCTCCCAAGTACTGGGATTACAGGCGTATACCACCATTCCTGGCTCTTGCTCTCTCTTTATGTCTGCAGCAGAATTCTCCAATAGACTAAAACACCAGCTCTACTGCAATGATTCCCAAGTTACTATTCTGTCATCTGACTGAACTGTCAGGTACTGGAATAACGGCAAATCTCATGGGTACGGAACACACCACAGTGAGATGCCTTGCGATGGGTTTTGAGGAGTATCCCATTTGAAGCCGACAACTTCAATCATCCTCTCACAGTTTAACAATCTCTTCATTGGGACATACACATGAGCATGCCGGGGATTGAGCCCAGGGCCGTTCTACCTCTAAGCTACACCTCCAGTCCTATTTTGTTTTTTATTCTAAAACAGAGTCTCACTAAGTTGGGAGAGCCTCACTAAATTGCCAAGGCTAGCCTTGGACCTGTGATCTTCCTGTCTCAGCCTCCCAAGTCTTGGGATTACAGGCATTTGCCACCAAGCCCAGCTTCACTGTCTCATTTTAAGGTCCTCAGGCACACTATGAATTCAGAGAAGAAGCAATCTCATGCTCTCAAGAAAGCTACCCAACAGCTTAAATTTGGGGGCAAAATCCTTAATATCATATCGTTTGACTTGGGTGTTTAACATAGCTAAGTTCTAATTTTTTTAATGAGTGTTTTGATTAACACATTTTTAACTCATTGCAAAGTGGTTTCAACAGTGAATTCACCATTTGTATAAAAATGACATTTTAATTTTTATGAAAAGTTCTAGAAATGAATTACACATTTCATAGATACAGACCACTCCCAATGTATAGGGTTCAACTTAGGGGTTTCAACTTTGTGATGGTACAAAAGCAACATGCATTCAGTATCACCGTACTTCAAATTTTGGTCTTTTCCTGGACTAGCAATACGTCATAGCATACTCTCTTGCAATGCTGGGCAGCGGCAGTGAACTACAGTTTTCAGTTGGCCGTGGGAATAAGAGGGCAAACAACCCATACCCCACAGTGTACTATGTGGCTCAGCCAGGAAGTTCTGTAAGTTAGGAATATTTTTCTTTTCTTCTTTCTTTTTTTTTTTTTTTGTGGTACTGGGGATTGAAATCAAGGACATTCTACCTGTAAGGTACACCCTCAGCCCTATTTTATATTTTTGAGACAGGGTCTCACTAAGTTGCAGATGGCCTCAAACCTGCAATCCTCCTGTCTCAGCCTCCCAAGTACTGGGACGCATTTTCAACTTAATGATATTTTCAACTTACAATGCATTTACCATTTCATAACCCCATTGTTAAGTCAAGGAGCATCTGTATATAATGGAGGATAGTAAACATTCGTAACTATAAAGGAGGCCCATATTATTTTAATATATTTGTATGTGTAGGTATGTATATGTGTGTGCATATATTTATGTAATGTGTGTCCCATCCAGTATTTTTTTTTTTTTTTGCGGTACTGGGGATTAAACGCAGGGGCGTTCTACCTCCGTGCTACGCCCCCGGCCCTATTTTTTATACTTTATTTTGAAACCGGGTCTCACGAAGTTGCGGAGGGCCTCACTAAGGAGAGAGAGAGAGAGAGAGAGAGAGAGAGAGGGAGAGAGAGAGAGAGAGAGCTGAGGCTGGCCGCGAAACTGGATCCTCCGGTCTCTGCCTCCCAAAGTACTGTGATTACAAGCGTGCACCACCACGCCCAGCTCCATCCACTATTTTTGATTGTTGGAAAATCAGGTCAAAAATATGAAGTTGCATTAAAACTGGTTGAAAAGGGAGTGACTAGAGATGTGAACTAGTTTTTGTTGTTGTTAGTTTGTTTTTACTACAATAATACAAGGAAATATTCCCTACCAAATGTTTCCCAAATTTTTTTTTTTTACGGTACCGGGGATTGAACCCAGGGGCGTTCTACCTCCGTGCTACACCCCCGGCCCTATTTTTTATACTTTATTTTGAAACCGGGTCGCACGAAGTTGCAGAGGGCCTCACTAAGTAGAGAGAGAGAGAGAGAGAGAGATAGGGAGAGAGAGAGCGAGAGAGCTGAGGCTGGCTGCGAACCCGGATCCTCCGGTCTCTGCCTCCCAAAGTACTGGGATTACAAGCGTGCGCCACCACGCCCGGTGTTTCCCAATTTTAATTTGGACATTTCTCCTCTGTTTTTCCCTGGTTTTGTTTCTTCTTTGTACAAATGCACAAAATACGGATAAACAACAAGGTCAGACTTTAGAGTAAAACAGACCTAGGTTCAAATCCCATCTCCACCATCGTCTGGCACCAAGAGTTTCCTTCTCCTCCATCAAATGACAATGACCTTGCAGGTCTGTTGTGAGGAGTAACGACGGGGATGTGAAGTCCAAGCATGATACCTGGTGTATAAAAGGCACTTCATTTCGGGAAAAGTCAAAGTTTCCTTTAAAGTAGTCTAGTGTTTTGCCTGGATTAGGCAAAATTGAGAATAATGGGGATATTTTCCTCCTAGGTTTGCTGAAATGTATATCTACTCAGTCACCCAGTAGAACACATAAATACATAAATCAATAAAACTTTCAAAAATACCTGGTTTGAGTTTGGAGCAAAGGAAATGACAATTTTTCCTGTTGAATGGTCTTTCAATCAATGTTAAGTTTGATCACTTAATCTTGGAAAATCCAGAAAATTCAACAGCTAAAACTCTCACCTCCACCTAATTCGGTTCCTTGGGGTCTGTATGGCTCTTTGTACTTCTCTGCAATCTGTCCCACCTGCGCCTGATAGGTGGTCAACTCACAGCTGAGTCTCAAAACTTCAATTTGGAATGAGCCTTTTAGGCTCAAGAAGAAAGTGTTTAGATTTAATGGTTTTATGGCCCATCAAATCCTGTGTGGTAGCCTCTAATTGCATCCAGGGGCAGGAATTTCTTTTTAAACTTTTTTTTTTTTTGACAGTTTAATAAGAACTTGCTAATATGCTGAGCATTCCTGGAACGCGTTCGGTGGCTTCATTTCCCTCCATCTGAGGTCCCAGCACTCCCTCACGTGGTGCTTGCTCACATGACAAGTCAGAAGCCAAAGGATGAATGAGTGACTTTCATCTTTTTTTCTTTTACTTTTTTGATTACCCATGTTTAAAAGCAGGAATAAAAAAAGAAAACGCTCATATAGCTCCCTAGAAGGTGAAGAAAAAAATCTTCTTTGTTTTTGTTTTGTTTTGCTTTTTGGTACTGGGGAATGAATTTAAGGGCATTCTATTTTATTATTTTTGAAACAGGGTCTTGCTAAGTTTCTGAGACTAGCCTCAAACCTGCAATCTTCCTATCTTAGCCTCTCGAGTACTGGGATTGCAGGCATGTACCACCACACCCGGCTAAATAATTTTTTTTCCGGGGGGCAGTACCGGGGAGTAAACCCAGGGGCATTCTACCTCCGGGCTACATACCCAGTCCTATTTTTTTTATTTTTTATTTTGAAACAGGGTCTCACTAAATTGCGGAGGGCCTAAGTAGCTGAGGCTGGCCGTGAACCTGTGATCCTCTGGTCTCAGCCTCCCAAGTACTGAGATTACAAGCGTGCTCCACCACGCCCGGCTTAAAGAAATTTTTGATTATAGCCGTTGTGCATGAAATCAGAAGATGGCAGTGGGAAAGCTCATAAAACACCAAGTGGCAAAGTAAGCATTTCATTTATTGGTTCTTTGAGAAATCAGAGATGCTCGACTTATCATGCAAGACTGAAATTTAACCTAAGGATACCACCTATTTTATATACTGCTAGCATTTATGTCTATTATTTTTATTTCTTTCAATATGCTAAAGATTTGTGGAATGGATTCAGCATTCTTTCCTAAAGAATATTCAGGGCAAAACTTTAAAAACTAAAAAAAAAAAACCACCTGAGTCTCAAATGGATACGCCAGTATTAATAGGAGTATTTATAAGAATGGTTAAGTATAACAACTGGCAATTATTAAGATGCTGATTAAATAAACTGTGGCAACAAATCTTTTATTTATAGCACAATGTGTAACAAATCCCACTTGATGCTTCATAGTTATTTTTCTTCCTCTTCAAAAGAGTTTTAGGGATTGTGATTTTGGTTTACTTATAATTCAAGACATTTACACATGCTCCCAAATTTTGCACAAGGCTTATATTTCCTAACAAGCCTCATTTTCTATAGTTTATTTCATCTTCTCAAAGTCAAAAGGATAGAACTACAGAAACACACTATGCTTTCAATTAATATTTCAAGACTATAGCATAGGGTTTGCTTTAGGGTTCTTAATGATATTTGGAAACATCAGTAACTGACCAGGATGTTATATACAGCATTTTCTAAGTGACTAATAACCTTGGGCACGGTACTTAGCCTCCCCTCTTCAACACAAGAGTTGAAGAATGATCCTTAGGGTTTGGGCCCACATATTTTAAATGGTGGTAAGGAATAGATGAGATTATAAATTCAAATTGCCTGGCACACATTAATTGCTCCATAAATGTTGGCTATCCAATCACAGAAAGAGAAGGGTCATATGTTTCTGCTATGCGCAAGCTAGGGAGTAGTTGGGATATAAGAGGGACTCCAGACAATGGTGGAGAAGCCTCTGTGGAGCCAAGGAAGTGGTCTAAGGGAAGGGGAAGGGGAAGAATGAAGTTCATTATTGGAATCACTACCATCGACCATGTGTACATATGAGAATATACCAACGTCAATCTCAGTACTCTGTATTGGGAGGAGGGAAAGGGGAGGCAGGGGAGACACCAAGTGCTGTGTGCATGTATGTTAACTGTCAACTTGATTTTCATTGTGATGTGAGACTATAATGCACCAATAAAAGCACATTTAAACAAAATGTTGGCTATCACTTTTTCACAGGACTTTGAAGTATTGCTTTCAGAATTTATGTAATATTTATTAAATGCCTATTTGTGTTTTCAGCAAGACCCGAAGATAAGTATGAATCTGCTTCTTTGTTTATATCCCAAGTATGCAGTGTGAAAAATGGAAATCAAGGCCAGGCGTGGTGGCCTACGTCTGTAACCCCAGTACTTGGGAGGCTGAGACAGGAAGATTGCAGATTTGAGGGTAGCCTCAGCAATTTAGCAAGACCCTCAACTACCTAGTGAGACCCTGTTTCCAAATAAAAAGGGTCGGTGGTATATCTCAGAGGTAGAATGTATCTGAGTTCAACCTCCAGTGCCAACAAAAAGAAAAACCAGGGAAATAGTAATCAAATACACACACGAGCTCACTCCTCATCTAAACTCGCTAGGGTTGGTATAAAATGTAGTAGAAAGGTGGAATTTCTTTCTTTTTTTTTTTTTGCGGTACCGGGGATTGAACCCAGGGGCGTTCTACCTCCACACTACGCCCCCGGCCCTATTTTTTATACTTTATTTTGAAACCGGGTCTCACGAAGTTACGGAGGGCCTCGCTAAGGAGAGAGAGAAAGAGAGAGAGAGAGAGAGAGCTGAGGCTGGCCGCGAACCCAAATCCTCCGGTCTCCGCCTCCCAAAGTACTGGGATTACAAGCGTGCGCCACCACGCCCAGCTGAAAGGTGGAATTTCTTTTTTTTTTTTTTTTTTTTTTG
>PVJS01063190.1:0-10545 GCA_004027185.1 Glis glis | reverse complement strand
CCTCCGCGCTACACCCCCGGCCCTATTTTTTATACTTTATTTTGAAACCGGGTCTCACGAAGTTGCAGAGGGCCTCACTAAGTAGAGAGAGAGAGAGACAGGAAGGGAGGGAGGGAGAGAGAGAGAGGGAGCTGAGGCTGGCCGCGAACCTGGATCCTCCGGTCTCCGCCTCCCAAAGTACTGGGATTACAAGTGTGCGCCACCACGCCAGGCCCCAGCCATATTTTTTATTCTTTATTTTGAAACAGGGTCTCACTAAGTTGTGGAGAGCCTCACTAAGTAGCTGAGACTGGCCTCGAACCTGCATTCTGTCTCAGCCTTCCAAGTACTGGGATTTGTAGTGTGAGCTACCACGCTGGGCTTTCCATTTCTTTTTGTGTGTGTGTGTGTGGTACTGCAGATGGAACCCCAGGGGCCTTCTACCTCCAGGCTATAACCCTAGCCCTATTTTATTTTTTATTTGGAAACAGGGTCTTGCTAAGTTGCCTGAGAGCCTCACTAAGTTCCTGAGGCTGTCTTCAAACCTGCAATCCTTTGTCAACCTCTCAAGTAGTAGGATTACAAGCGTGCGCCACCACGCCCAGCTCAATTTCTTATAAATAATTTGTTGGACCTCATATGTAACACATTACAATAAATTATTTAACTTCATTTTTGGAGATGTATATGATTTTTGTCTATTTATTTATTTATTTATTTATTTATTTTGGTGGTATTAGGGATTGAACCCAAGGGCATTCTACCTCCAAGCTACACCTCCAGCCCTATTTTATTTTTATTTTTTTAATTTTGAAACAGGGTCTCACTAAATTGCAGAGGGCCCCACTAAGTGGCGAGGCTGGCTGCGAACCTGCGATCCTCCTGTTTCAGCCTTCCAAGTACTGGGATCACAAGCGTGCGCAACCATGCCTGGCTTCATTCATTATTTTTATTATTTATTTATTTTGGTTCTGGGGATTGAACCCAGAGGAATTCTACCTCTGCCTCCCCCCCCCCCGGCCCTTTTTATTTTTTATGTTGAAGCAGGGTCTCACTCAGTTGTTGAGGCTGGTCTCGAACTTGTGATCCTCCTGTCTCAGCCTCCCAAGTACTGGGATTACAGGCATGTGCCACCACACCTAGCTTTCTTTATTCATTTATATATAATTATCACTTGACATTGTCATGTCAAGAATAATACATTAGGCGGACATGGTGGCGCATTCTTATAATCCCAGTACTTGGGAGGCTGAGACAGGAGGATTGCCCAGCCTCAACAACTTTTGAGGCCCTCGGCAACTTAGTGAGACCTTGTTTCAAAGTAAAGAATATGCCAGGCGTGATGGCGCATGCTTGTAATCCCAGTACTTGGGAGGCTGAGACCGGAGGATCCGGGTTGGCGGCCAGCCTCAGCTACTTAGTGAGGCCCTCTGCAACTTTGTGAGACCCGGTTTCAAAATAAAGTATAAAAAATAGGGCCAGGGGTGTAGCTCAGAGGTAGAACGCCCCTGGGTTCAATCCCCGGTACCGCAAAAAAAAAAAGAATAAAATAGGACTGAGAATGTAGCGTGGAGGTAAAACGCCCCTGGTTTCAATCCCCAGTACCACCAAAAAAAAAGTATCACGATATTATAGATTCGGTATGTTCATTACAGTTATTTTAATGTAGTTTAAACATTGACTAATATTTTTGAATCAGTATATAATAAATTATGTAGATAAATGGTGAATTTCTTTTCTTGCTAGTGTTCTAATATATTTGGTAAGTTTTAAATGTCAGCTATTCTGATAATCAGTCTTCTCATGTGATATTACCAATGTGCATAATGGTACAAGAAGCATTCTCAAAAATTGCTGTTTTCAAGCCGGGCGTGGTGGTGCACCCTTGTAATCCTAGTACTTGGGAGGCTGAGACTGGAGGATCTGGGTTCGTGGCCGGCCTCAGCTACTTAGTGAGACTCTACTTAGTGAGGCCCTCCACAACTTAGTGAGACCCTGTTTCAAAATAAAGAATACAAAATAGGGCTGGGGTGTAGCCCGGAGGTAAAATGCCCCTGGGTTCAATTCCCGGTACCGCCAAAAAAAAAATTTTTTTTAATTGCTATTTTCGTTTTGTTTTGTTTTGATGAGCTCTACCCACTTAGAAATTAGTGAATTTTACAGGATAGATTTCTGGCTACAAAAATTTATCTCAATGAAAATTTCTGCTAACAAGTTAATGATGCTCTGTGAAAAATATTCCAATTGAAGAATTTTAAGATACATATTTTGTTAGGATGAATAAACTTAAATAAATACATGAACTTTTTTTTAATAGCAGCAGCTGGTGCTTTGAATGTGAATGTGAAGAAGGAAATATCTAGTCCAGCAAGACCTTGCTCTTTTGAAGAGGCCATGAAAGGTACCGAGTTGATTCTTCTTAAAAATTATAATTAGGTGCTCCTTACTGTTTTATCTGGGAAAACTTAGTGGTTTTTTTTACTCTTATGTACTTATAACTCTTAGCAAGGTATCTTCTATATTATAAAATAAATATTTAATTCTGCTGAAAGCAGAAACTTGTTTTTCAACTTTATATTTTCTTTCTTTTTTTATATATACTTTTATTGGTGCATTGTAGTTCAGATTGATAGGGACATACATGCACACTGTACTTGGTGGCTTCCCCCTGGCTCCCTTCCAACTCCCTCCCCTTCCCCTTCCCTGTACATGATACTGAGATTGGAAGCCAGGGGCATTCTACTTCCAATCTATACTTCCAGCCCTTTTTATTATTTTATTTTATTTTATTTTATTTTACATTCTGTGGCACTGGGGATTGAACCCAGGGGCATTCTACCTCTGAGCTACACCCCCAACCCTATTTTATTTTTTATTTTGAAATAGGGTCTCACTAAGTTGTGGAGGGCCTCGTTAAGTTGCTGAGGTTGGTTGCAAACCTGCGATCCTCCCGTCTCAGCCTCCCAAATACTGGGATTACAAGTGTGTGCCATCACACCCAGCTTTTATTTACTTTTTTTTTTTTTTGCGGTACTGGGGGTTGAACCCAGGGGCATTCTATCTCCGAGCTACACCCCCAGCCCTATTTTTTATTCTTTATTTTGAAACAGCGTCTCATTAAGCTGCAGACGGCCTCACTAAGTAGCTGAGGCTGGGCTTGAACCTGCGATCCTCCTGTCTCAGCCTCCCAAGTACTGGGATTACAAGCATGCGCCACCACACCCAGCTCAGCTTTTATTTTTTTATATTTTATTTTGAAACAGGGTCTTGCTAAGTTGCTGAGGCTGGCCTCGAACCTGCGATCCTTCTGTCTCAGCCTCCCAAGTACTGCAGTTACAGGTGTGTGCTGCCACACCTGACTATATATTCCTTCATTTGGCATATAAACATAGACTTTATTTATTTATTTATTTATTTATTTATTTATTTATTTATTTTTGTAGTACTGGGGATTGAACCCAGGGGCATTCTACCTCCGAGCTACACCCCCAGCCCTATGTTTTAATTCTTTATTTTGAAACAGGGTCTCTCTAAGTTGTGGATGGCCTCACTAAATAGCTGAGGCTGACCGCAAACCTGGATCCTCCGGTCTCAGCCTCCCAAGTACTAGGATTACAAGCATGCGCCACCAGGCCCAGCTAAACATAGACTTTTAGAAAACATATATTGGAATAGAAGGGTTTTGTGTTTGTTGTTGGTTTTTTTTTTTTTTTTTGAACACAGAAATTTATTTAGGAAAGGAAGAAATGCACATTCAGGGGAGGAAATAGAAATTTTTGTGTGTATGTGTGTGTGGCACTGGGGATTGACTCGGGGAGTTCTGTTCTGAACTTCACCCCCCAGTCCTATTTTTATTTTGAAACAGGGTTTTGCTAAATTGCTGTTGTCTATGCTAAATTGCTGAGACTGGCTTCGAACTTGTGATCCTCCTGTCTGAGCCTCCAAATTACTGTAATTACAGGTGTGTACTGCTACGCCCGGCAAAATTTTTTTCTTTTTTTTTTTTTTTTTTTTTTGCGGTACTGGGGCTGGAACCCAGGGGCATTCTACCTCTGAGCTGCACCCCCCCAGCCCTATTTTTTTATTCTTTATTTTGAAACAGGGTCTCACTAAATTGCAGAGGGCCTCACTAAGTAGCAGAGGCTGGCCATGAACCCAGATCCACCGGTCTCGCCTCTCAAGTACTGGGATTACAAGTGTGTGCCACTACGCGTGGCGATTTTTTTCATTTTTAATGAATTCCCCAATATCAAAACTCTTAAAAGTAATATATGTAAAGTAAAACATGTAAAATAGAGCCTATAAAGCTTCTTGCTTGCAATAAGTTTAGTATTTGTCATAGAAACTAAAATGAATTACAGGCATTTGAAAAAGTTGCTTTAGGTTGTCATTCTTCCTTCTAATGTTTTTACTTACACTCCTGCCAATCTTAAGAAATGGGGAACATAAACTATCATCAGGATAGTATGTAGGATGGGATAATGTGTTAGGGCAGATTATTTCCTTAGCAGATTTCTAATACCGTTACAGTATACAGTGTTGATGCTCTCATGCCTTTGTATATGAAGGTGCAGATTATAGAATGGTGTATTTCTATATTTCTGGCTTTTACTTACATTTTTCTGCCCTTAAATTCATATGAATCAAATTATATTAAAATGTTTAAACCAGGCATGGTGGTGCACACTTGTAATCCAAGTACTTGAGAGGCCAAGACAGGAGGATCGCAGATTCCTGGCCAGCCTCAGCAACTTAGTGAGGCCCTCCGCAACTTAGTGAGACCCTGTTTCAAAATAAAGAATAAAATAGGGCTGGGAGTGTAGCTCAAGGTAGAATGCCACTGGGTTCAATCTCCAGTACCACAAAAACAAACAAACAAAAAAGTTTAAAATATTCATTTGTTTTCAAGAGGCATATTATGCTTAATAAGTTTTATCAAATATAATGAACGTTTTTGTCAGTTACAAAATTCAGCATTCATATATAAAATGGTTCACTGTAGCTTGCCATTATATTTACTGACCATACACATTTTCCAGAGTAGATTAGTGAGGAATTATGGAATACTAAATAAACTGCCATGATTATCAGTTTAAACTTTGTGTGTGTGTGTGTGGTACTGGGGTGGAACCCAGGGGCCTTCTACCTTTAAACTATACCTCCAGCCCTATTTTTTTGTGTTTTTTATTTAGAAATAAATAAAAATATTTATTTATGTTTTATGTTTTTTATTTAAAAATAGGTTCTCACTAGATTGCTGAGAGGCTAAGTTGCTGAGGCTGACTTCAAACCTGCGACCTCCCATCTCAGCCTCCCCAGTACTAGGATTACAGGCATGCACCACCACGCCCCGCTCTTTGTTTTGTTTTTTGGTGCTGGAGATTGAACCCCGAGGCATTCTACCTCCAAGCTACACCCCCAGCCTAATTTTTTATTTCTTATTTGGAAACAGGATGTCACTAGATTTCTTTTTGTGTGTGTAGTACTGGGGATTGAATCCAGAGGCAGTCTACCTCCAAGCTACACCTCTAGCCCAATTTTTTTTTTTAATTTCTTATTTGGAAACATGGTCTCACTATGTTTCTGAGAGCCTCACTAAGTTGCTGAGGCTGGCTTTGAATCTGCGATCAAAGTCTCCCAAGTACTGGGATTGCAAGTGTGCGCCACCACGCCCAACCAGTTTAAACTTTAAGTAATAATAATATTAATTAGGGATTCTTATCTAATTAAAAAAATAATTGCTTTCAGAACCAGGAATTTTCCTTGACTAAAAGCTTGTTTTATGATTCCTTGAAATCAGAGCTTTAGTACTATGTCAAGGTGCTATGTGGAGATTTAATTAGCTATATTTTAATGATAAAGACTGTACAGCATGTCTTTTAAATTTGTGTTACTAGCCGGGCGTGGTGGCGCACGCTTGTAATCCCAGTACTTTGGGAGGCGGAGACCGGAGGATCCGGGTTCGCGGCCAGCCTCAGCTCTCTGTCTGTCTGTCTGTCTGTCTCTCTCTCTCTCCTTAGTGAGGCCCTCCGCAACCTCGTGAGACACGGTTTCAAAATAAAGCATAAAAAAAAATAGGGCCGGGGGCGTAGCGCGGAGGTAGAACGCCTCTGCGTTCAATCCCCAGTACCGCAAAAAAAAAAAAATTGTGTTACTGTAATAACCCTTTAAGGATCATTCTTATAAATAGCCATCAATTACAATAAGATTATGGCTAGATTTTAAAAGCTTTCTCTCTAAAATGAACTTTAACCAACTGTGTATATCCTTAACTCAAAAGTAATAGAAGTCAAATCAGATAAAATATACAGTGAACAATATCATTAGCAATTTCTTGGGAATATTTCTAGAAAGTTTTCTGTATCTGTATAGGTACAGGTAGATTTGAGTATAAGCAAATAGACTGCTAAACCATGTGTGGTGGCACACCTGTAATCCCAGTACTTGGGAGGCTAAGACAGGAGGATCACAGCTTCAAGGACAGGCTCAGCAACTCAGTGAGACCCTGATTCCAAATAAAAAATAAAATAGGGCTGGGGGTGTAGCTCAGAGATAGAATGTCCCAGATTTGAATCCCCAGAACTGAAAAAAATAAATAACCAATAAAAATAAAAAATAAAAAACCAAATAGACTGCTGAAAGAGACTCTGATAAATGTTTAGAACCTAGGGTTAACGTAATGATGTGGGTGTTTTTTGTTTGTTTGTTTTGATTGAACCTGGGGGCATTCTAATCCCAAAATACACAACTATCCTTTTTGACCTTTTTTTTTGGGGGGGGTAATGAGGATTCAAGGACATTTTGCCTCTGAGCTATACCCCCCAAACCTTTTTTATTTTTATTTTGAAACAGGGTCTTACTAAGGCTGGCTTCAAACCTGCAATCCTCCTGTCTCAGCCTCCCAAGTACTAGGATTAACAAGCATGCGCCACCATGCCGACTTTTATAGTGTCTTGCTAAATTGGTGAGGCTGGCATTGAATCCTCCCGTCTCAGCCTCCCAAGTACTGGGATTGCAAGCTAGAGCCACCACGCCTGGTTTCAATCACATTTTATAGATCAATAAACCAAGGGTTAGAGAGGGAAAGTAGTTTGCTAAAGGTCAAACAGCTAGTAAATGACTCAGGTTACAACTTAGATTTCCCCTCAAAGGTATATATTCTTGCTGGGTGCAGTGGTACACACCTGTAATCCCAGTACTTGGGAGGCTGAGTCAGGAGGAATGTAGGTTCAAGGCCCATGTGCCATAACTCAGCAAGACACTGTCTCAAAATATAATTTTAACCCAGTACTTGGAAGGCTGAGACAGGAGGATCACAGGCTTGAGAACAGCCTCAGCAAGTAGTGAGACTCATCAACCTAGCAAGACCTTGTTTCAAAATAAAAATAAAATGAGGCTGGGGGTGTAGCTCGGAGTTAGAATGCCCATGGGTTCAGTCCCCAGTACCACAAAAAATAAATAAAATGAAAAATTTAAAAAGTGCTAGGGATAGAGTTCAATGATAAAGCACTTTGCCTAGCTTTCATGTGGCCCTGGGTTCAATCCCCAGTACTGAAAAAAAAAAAGTTAACTGAATAAAAAAGAAAATACGTCATATCAAAACTTGTGGGATACTAGACCTGTGGTTTGAACCTGTACTCTCACATACTTCGGAAGAAGAGGCAGGAAGATTGCTAGAGCTCACGAATTCAGGTCCAGCCTAGGCAACATAGTAGGATCCCATCTCAATAAAATAAAATATTTAGAGAAAAAAGAAAGAAAAGGAAAACTACAGACTAATATCTTCAATGAACACAAAAAAGTCCTCTTCAAAATTTATTAGCAAGCCGGGCGCACACTTGTAATCCCTGTATTTGGAAGGCTGAGACAGGAGGATCACAGGTTCAAAGCCAGCCTCAGCAATGCTTTTAGCAACCTAGTAAGACCATGTTTCCAAATAAGATATAAAATCGGGCTGGGGTGTAGCTTGGAGGTAGAATGCCTCTAGGTTCAATCCCCAGTACCAAAAAAAATTTTTATTAGCAAATCAAATCCAACAATGTACAAAAATAATTTTTTTTCTTGTACTGGAATTTGAACCCAGGAGCATTCTACCTCTGAACTACAGCCAGCCCTATTTTTTATTTTTTACTTTCAAACCTGGTCTCACTAAGTTGGTCAGGGTCTCACAAAATTGCATAGTCTGGACTCGAACCTGTCATCTTCCTGTCTCAGCCTCCCAAGTACTGGGATTACAAGCATGTACCAACATACCTGGCCCAAAAGAATTTTATACCATGACCAAGTAGGGTTTATTCCAGATATGCAAAATTTGGTTCAGTTAGAAAATCAATCAGCTTGAAATCTGCCATTATTAGTTTCCTAAAGAAGAAAAACTGTATCACTTGACACATAAAAGGCATTTGAAAAAATCTAACACCAATCATGATAAAAAAAAGACTCTTAGCAAATTAGGAACCGAGAGGAAATACTTCAATTTGATAAAGAACATCTACAAAAAAACCTTCAATTATATTATACTTATTGGTGAAAAACTAAATGCCTTTCCCCCTAAGATTGAGAACTTAAGGTAAGGATCCACCCTGACCAGTCTTATTCAGCATTAAAATTCTATCCATTAATGGGATGTGGTGGCACACTCCTATAACCCAAGTTCTTGGGAGGCTGAGACAGGAGAATCACAGGTTCGAGGACAACCTCAGCAACTTAGCAAGGCCCTCTACAACTTAGACCCTGTTTCAAAATTAAAAAACAAAATACAGTTGGGGGTATAGTCCAGAGGTAGAATGCCCCTGGGTGCAATTCCCAGTACCATAAATAAATAAATAAATAAATAAATAAAATACAAATAGGGCTGGGGTGTAGCTCAGAGGTAGAACACCCTGGGTTCAATCCCCAGTGCCACCAAAAGAAGAAAAGAGAGAAGAAAAGAAAGAGACTTCCATCCACTCCAGTAAGGAAGATAAAGAAAGGCACACATATTGGGAAGGAAGAAATAAAACTGTCTCTATCTGCAGATTATATGATTATGTACTAAAAATTCCAAAAAATCCATGAAACCGCTCTCCTTCCAAAAAACAATCTGCTAGAAGTGAAGAGTGAGCTCAGCAAAGCTGTAATATAGAGTATCACACAAAAAGCAATCGTATTTCTACAAATTAACAACGGACATATGGAAACCAACATTTAAAACGATACTAAACTGGGCGTGGTGGTGCACGCCTATAATCCTGGTACTTGGGAGGCTGAAACAGGAGGATTGCAGGTTCGAGGACAGCCTCAGCAAGTAGTGAGACTCTCAGCAACCTAGCGAGACCCTGTTTCAAAATAAGAAATAAAATCAGGCTGGGGGCATACATTGAAGGTAGAATGCCTCTGGGTTCAATCCCCAGTACCATAAATAAATAATAAAATAATACTATACATATTAACTCCAAAGAACACATAATATTCAGGTATAATATTAAAATGTATAGGATCTATATGCTGAAAATTATAGAATACTAGTGAAAGAAACTAAGGAAGTCCTAGGTATATGGAGAAAGAGATCATACTAATGGTTTAACATATTAAAGATGCAAAGTTGTCAGTTCTCCCCAAATTGATCTGTAAGTTTAATGCAGTTTCTATCAAAGTTCATTTATAGAGATACAAACAGGATTATTCTGAAATTTATATAAAAAGATAGGCAACAAGCCTTAGAATAGTTAAAACTATTTTGCGAAAAGATAATATGGGAGAAATTGCTCTACCTGATATTAATGCTTACTATATAACTATAGTAATCAAGGTAGTACCAGAAGGATAGACACACAGGTTAGTGGAACAGAATGAAAACCCTGAAATACACTCACACAATAAGCTCCCCCCTTTGTATACAAATGTGTGAAAAGCATTTCATTGGAGAAAAGATAAACTTTTCATCAAATGGTGCTGTACCAATTAGATATCCACAAGCAAAAGCCTTATACAAAAATGGATAGCCCAAAATAAATTATGGACTTAAATGTAAAATATAGGGCTGGGTATGTAGCTCAGAGGTAGAATGCCCCTGGGTTCAATCCCTAGCACCAAAAAATTAAAAAAAGAAAAAAAAATCTAAGCTGGGCATGGTGGTGCACACCTGCAATCCTAGTACTTGGGAGACTGAGATGGGAGGATTGCAGGTTTACAGCTAGCCTCCTAGCAACTTAGCAAGGCCTCTGCAACTTAGTGAGAACCTGTCTCAAAATAAAAAATAAAAAATTAAGCCAGGTGTGGTGGCATACACTTGTAATCCTAGTACTTGGGAGACTGAGGCAGGAGGATTGCAGGTTTGAAGCCAGCCCCGGCAATTTAGCAAGGCCCTCAGCAACTTAATGAGACCCTGTTTCCAAATAAGAAATAAAAAATCGGAGCCGGGCGTGGTGGTGCACGCTTGTAATCCCAGTACTTCGGGAGGCGGAGATCGGAGGATCCGGGTTCGCGGCCAGCCTCAGCTCTCTCGCTCTCTCGCTCTCTCTCTCTCCCTGTCTCTCTCTCTCTCTCTCTCTCTCTCTCTCTCTCTCTCTCTCTCTCTCTCTCTTT
>PVJS01063189.1:0-10547 GCA_004027185.1 Glis glis | reverse complement strand
AGAGAGAGAGAGAGAGAGAGAGAGAGAGAGAGAGAGAAAGAGAGAAAGAGACAGGGAGAGAGAGAGAGAGAGAGAGAGAGCTGAGGCTGGCCGCGAACCCAGATCCTCCGGTCTCTGCCTCCCAAAGTACTGGGATTACAAGTGTGCGCCACCACACCCGGCTCTTATTTTTTATTTTGAAACAGGGTCTTGCTAAGTTATCTTGCACTGGCCTCCAACCTGCGATCCTCCTGTCTCAGCCTCCCAAGTACTAGGATTACAGGCTTGTGCCACCACTCCCGGCTCACTGCATTAATATTTCAAATGGAGCAGAGGTGAATTCATTGAGAAGCATTTTGGTGCTTCTTCCTAATGGAATAAGAAGCAATCCTGGGCAGCTAGAGCAAGCGAGTTCCCCAGGTCCCATTACCTATTTCCCCAGGAACCTGCCCACTTCCTTCCCTGGGGCTGGGTTCTCTCTGCTCCCCTCAGGACTAATCATTCTTTTATAGCCTGCCCCTCCTCTCCTAGGATAATTTATTTCAAACAAGACTCTCTTCTCTAACCATCCTACCTGAGAATACTCAAGAAGTGAGAGAGGAAAGCTGGGTGCGGTGGCACATGCCTGTAATCCCAGTACTTGGGAGTCTGAGACAGGAGGATCACAGGTTCGAGGCCAGCCCCAGCAACTTAGTGAGACCCTCAGCAATTTAGCAAAACCATGCCTCAGGATAAAAAATAAAATGGGGCTGGGGGTGTAGTTCAGAGGTGAATCGCCCCTGGGTTCAATCCCTAATACCACATGGGGGGGGTGGAAAGGGTGAGAGAGGGGAACTGCTGTCTTACACCTTCACCTGCTCTCAGAGAACACACAAAGGCAACGTGTGGCAGTAATGGAGACCGTGCCCATTAGTCCACTGGGGCTGCCATAACAAAGGACCACAGACCTGGGGGCCTAAACCACAGACATAGATTTTCTCACAATTCTGGAGCTAGAAGTCCAAGATCAAAGTGTCAGCAGGTTTGGTTTCTTCTGAAACCTCTCTCTGTAGTTTGCAGATGGCCGTCTTCTCCCTCCTGTCTTCACAGGGTCTCTTTCCATGCAGGTCTGTACCCTAAGTTCCTCTTCATATGAGGAGACTAGTTAGATTGGGTTAGCACCCCCACCTCATTTTACCTTACCTCTGTCAAGACCCTCACATTCTGCATTTTGACATATGAATTTTTTGGAGGGGGGACAGAGTTCAACCCATTATACCATGTGCATTTATTTTTTTAAAAGTCAAACATAAACATTCCTCTGTTCGACAAAATAAATGCTGAAATGCCAACAGTGCAATTAATATCACAGCTATCTTCATAAGATAATGAACTCAGTTATTTAATTGTACCATGAGCAGATAGATTTTGTGTTCTAGTGACCCCGGGAAGAGTCTTAGGGACTACCAATATTTTTTTAATAAGAAGAGTTTAGAGCCAGGCGTGGTGGCGCATGCCTGTAATCCCAGTACTTTGGAGGCTGAAACAGGAGAATTTCAGGTTTGAGGTCAGTCTCAGCAACTTAGTGAGGCCCTCAGCAACCTAATGAGATCCTGCTTAAAAAAAAAAAAGAAGAAGAAGAAAGAAAAGGCTGATGGTGTAGCTCAGAGGTAGAATGCCCCTAGGTTCAATCCCCAGTACCAAAAAAAAAAAAGCTTATTTTTCATTTTACCACATAGTTACTGTTGCCAAACTATTTGATCTTGACCTTGACTGGATGTCCTCAATACATAGAAAACATTTGCATGAAAAGCTAGTTGTATTTGTTTATTTATTTTATTTTTGTGGTACTGGGAATTGAACCCAGAGGCATTCTACCTCCAAGCTACACCCCCAGCCCTATTTTATGTTTTTTTTTTTTGAAACAGGGTCTTGCTAGGTTGATGAGAGTCTCACTACTTGCTGAAGTTGTCCTTGAACCTGTGATCCTCCTGTCTTAGCCTCCCAAGTACTGGGATTGCAGGGGTACACCACCATTCCTGGCTTGAAAAGCTAGTTTTAAAAGAAAAATTAAGAAACACTGGTAAAAGAGAATGACAAGAAATATTGGACTTAGGATTCACTTGGCTGACCAAGAAAAGAAAATCTAAATATTCCTTCCCTTTGGGTAGTTGAGCAAGAAGCAAGCTCAGCAGATCTGAGTTACCTGGAAGGGAAGACAGACTGAGCCCAGCAGAGGTGGGATATGAGCTCCTTAGCTAAACTCTGCTCTGATAAGGTTACTCCCCAGCTGGCAAACTCAGGATGTACTTAGAGGACCAAGTGCCCCCAGAACCCCTCCCAGCTGTCCACCAATATGAAAGTAGTTCCAGAGGGGGGCTCTTTCTATGCCGAGTCCAGCTGTGCCAGCCCACCAGTGCCTCTCTTTTCTGTGAAGTCAGGAACACTCCTCACCTTCAGTCTCCAAGTTTCCCACATCCCTGTTATCCCAGGACACTGCTGTGGGAAAGGGCTGGCACCCTTATATTTCACCCATGTTTGCTTTTTGATTGACTGGTTTATCAATTGAACTTTATAGACTATCCAACCCACTCCTTGGCCAAGTCCTTTGAAGCTCTCTGAACCCAAGTTAGTTTGAAAAATGTGGGAGTTCATCAAGATAATCTCCATGATTCCTTTCACCCCGATGTTATGAGTCTGCGCTGCCATTTCACACTTGAATGCAGAGTTTTTTAAAAATCCCATTTATACGCTGGGCATGGTGGTGAACGCTTGTAATCCCAGTACGTGGGAGGCTGAGATAGGAGGATCACAGGTTCGCAGCCAGCCTCAGCTACTTAGTGAGGCCCTCCACAACTTAGTGAGACCCTGTTTCAAAATAAAGAATAAAAATAGGGCTGGGGGTGTAGCTCAGAGGTAGAATGCCCCTGGGTTCAATCCCCAGTACTGCAAAAAAAAAAAAAAAATCCCGTTTAGAGTTACATAAGAAACATTATAAATGCCTTTGACTAACAGGGAAAGAAAAGTATGGCTCTTTATTTGAGGCTTTAAGGCTGATTTTGGATGGAAAATTTAACTCCCCTCAACGTGGAGTTCTCAACTCATTCCCCTACTCTGCTGTGAGCCACGTGTTTATTGAGGCAACTCTTGTAAGTACATATAACCTGAAATGTTATCTGTGAATGACATCAGTAGGTTCATGACCAATTATTAGGCTAAAAAACACGCACACCATGAAAACAATTCAGAACGCCTGTCTGTAAGATGGCGCTGGCAGCGGAGCTCTGTCTTCTCCTCTTTCGACTAGACTTATGACTTGTTTGCTAGTGCTCTTTTGTGCAGTCCTGGGGACCGTTTCCTTAGGACATTCACAGGCCAAGTGGCTTAGCTGTTTTCTACTCCCGCCCACTCCTTGCCCCAGGTACCTGCCCTCCTCCCGCTGACTCAGCCTGGCCTCCTCCCACACCCTCGCGGTGACCCGCACCCACTTCCCACCCTCTCCCTCTTCTCCCACAGCCCGCCCACGCCTCCACTCCCTCCACACAGGTGGACACAGGTGTTCACACTCCAGTGCTCAGCACACAGAGCACAATTCTGCTCCAGGCAGGACAAAAACTCTTTTTTTCTAATAACCATTATGTTTTTTTTTATTAATCAACAAACTTTGAGCACAATGAGCAGTTGATAAACAGATATTTTATTCTTAGATTATTTTTTTCCAAACTCCCTCACATCCAAGAATTGTATTTTCTATTTTTGAAAATGCTACTAAAACATATATGCATTTCGAGTGCTGTAACTCATTTCAGGGAGAACGGATGCCCTATCTTTTGCCGAAATTAAAATATTTTACTCACAATTTGAGGTGAATGGCTGCACCAATGAGACAAGGGCTTATGGGATGGTTATCTATGAGGATGGTGTCAGCTATAGCTGGCATCCCATGTGCTGCCAGACAAGATTAATTGGCTGTGAATTACCGGGCAATGCCAGAATCAACAGCAGATATGAGGCCCAGCCCATTCATCAGAGCCCTGTCAAGGCCTCCCCACTCTGTGGAGCTGCCCCCCCCCCCCGAGCCAGCTCTGTGGAGCTCCCCACTCTGCTGTTTTTGTACATTTTTAAGGCTACTAGAAAGGCCTTTCCCAAACCACTCTGGTGTGGCTCATTCCAGAATGAGACATTCACTCCTGAACCCTTTCAATTCTTAGAGTATGAAGAATGAGAATAGATGCCATTCATGGCAACTATTTTTATCTTTTTGAGGAGCTCAGATTATATGCCACATGGTATGAACAGAATAGATTCTGCGATATTACAAATCTACTCTTTAAGAGGAAACATGAGCAAAATAATGGATTTGAAGGCGTGCACAACTGATTTTGTGTGTGTGTGTGTGTGTGTGTGTGTGTGTGTGTGTGCTGTTTTGTTTTCTCAGTCATAATTAATGTGAACTTTTCAAGGGAATGCAGAGAATTTTTCTCCTCCTCTTTCATCTCTCCAAGGTATAGTACCATGCCTGACATGTAATAGCTCTCTGTCAATAACTAGGAAATTGTTTCATATCCCCCGTAATTTCTCTTTGTTAGCCCTAAACTTTAGGGCCGATTTTATTACACTTTATATCCACCAGTCTTTTACTTTTTATTTTGAATATATCTATGCTTTTCTTTAAATTCCCACAACTCTTGATCTAATCTCATGTATTTTATCACTTTGTCTCTTGTATCACATTTCATTTTGAAACTCTTTTTGGCTCATCAGGACTTTTAGGGCAGCTCTCCATGTGACTTAACTTTATATCCTCATGTAAGGCAAAGCTCCTTACATAAAAATCTCATATTAAAAGGTTAGAGGGGAAGCACAAAAGCAAGAAACAAATGCCTTCTGGCCCCTTTCACAACCACAGTGCGATGTGGCTGCCACTGGGTTTTGAGTCGCTAACTTCTGGTTGAAGATGGCAGAATGAACATAAGTCTACCTTCTCAATAGAGACCAGGAGAAGGGCTATGCGTACATGAGCTAGTTCAATAAATATGCTATGGTTTGCCTGTGTCCCTCCAAGAGTTCATGTATTGGAAGCTTGGTCTTCAGTGTGGTGATGTGAGGAGGTGGTGAAACCTTTAAGAGGTGGAAAGTAAGCCAGGCATGGTGGTACCCGCCTGTAATCTCAGTACTTGTGAGGCTGAGACAGGAGGATCGCAAGTTTGAGACCGGCCTCAGCAACTTAGGGAGACTCCCAGCAATCTAGTGAGACCCTATTTCAAAAAATAAAAAGGGCTGGGGTTGTAGCTCAGAGGTAGAATGCCCCTGGGTTCGATCTCCAGTAACAACAACAACAAAAAATTTAATAAAAAAATAAATAAAAGAGATGGAACTTAGTGGACAGTGATTGGGTCCTTGGGGGCACTGCCTTGGAAAGAAATTAATGTAGTTCTTGTGGGACCCCAGTTAGTTCCTATGGAGGGGGTTGTTATGGGAGCTCAGACCCCACCTTTCCCAGGTCTCTGGTTTCCTGTCTCGCCATGAGATCTCTCCCTCTCACATTTGCTCTTTCTATCATGCCGTCTGCCAAGACCTGACGGCCGGGGGGCCTCACCAGAACCAGCACTGTGCACTTGAACTCCAAGAACCATGAGCTAAATAAACCTCTTTTCTTTATGTTTCTCAGCCTACAGTATTTTTTATAGCAACAGAAAACAGACTAATACAAAGTATTTATTGAGAAGCTAATGGAGGAGGACTAACATTCCTAATGGGAGAGGAAGTCAGAGCCTGAAGTGTGTAGTAGGTATAAGCAAGACATTTCACTGTGAAGAACTGGAAAGGAGTTCAGGATTCAGAGTTTTCAGTTTTGACAAGAAGAGGGAGTGAGGTGTGGGCATAGAGTTTCAGATAAATTAAAAGTTTCAATATGAAACAGCCAGCTATTCTTGCACCCCAGGCACAGAGAATTAGTAGCCAGGCTACTCCCACCTGCCCCAGGAGGAGATAGAGGTTCATTCTCAGGAGTCATGTGGTAGGAAAGGCCTGGGCCTCAGAGAAACCAAGCCTGATAGAAGGGCTAGGGCATGGGAGATACATAGTGAAATGGCTTGGAAGTGTGCATCAGGAAAAGCTGGATTTTCTGTGCTCTCCCCACTGCCACACAGAGCTCTGCTCATCAGGCAACTGACCCGTAGGCCAGTGTTTTCCAAACTGTAAGTTATAAAACCAGTTATGATTAATGGATTATGAAACCAGTTTAATGGGTCATAATCAGCATATTTATGGGTTGAGCTCCCTAGGAAGCAGATTCTGAGACAGTGGAGAGTTCAGAATGTCTAGTAGGAGGTACCCTTGGGATCAACATTCATGGAAGCCTATAGAATTGGAAGCGGGAGAGGCACACTGTGATGCAAGGCCCAGTGACCGCTTCACCCACAGTGGAGCACACAAGACAGAACGGCTCTTCATTCCCTGGCCAGGCCTTCATTCCCTATTGTGGGCTGAATCATGCCCCACTCCCCTCAAATCTTTATGCTGAAGTCCCAACACCCAGTACCTCAGAATATAAACTTATTTGGAGACAAAGTCTTTAAAAGGGAGAAAACATTAAAATTAGGGTGAGGCCCTAATACCAGGAGACTGGCGACCTTGTAAGAAGAGAAAGCAACATTGGTACAAACAACACACCCAGGAAGAAAGGG
The DNA here is from genome assembly GCA_004027185.1 of Glis glis. Classification (NCBI taxonomy): domain Eukaryota; kingdom Metazoa; phylum Chordata; class Mammalia; order Rodentia; family Gliridae; genus Glis; species Glis glis. The sequence goes on along the minus strand of PVJS01063189.1, from coordinate 3,900 downwards.
CCATCTACAAACTAAGAAGAGAGGCCTCAGGAGAAACCAATCCTGCTAACAACCACCAGGATTGTGGAAAAAACAATTTTTATTGTATAACCACCCACCAGGCTGTGCTATTTTTTATGGAAGCCTTAGAAAACTAATACATCCACCGCGATGGATGTGGCCCCAGGAAGTGTGACCTGGTACGGACACTGAGGCAACGAATGACTACTGACAACTGAACATTGCACCCAGCAGTGCTCAACATCTGGGGCGCTTAGTCCCTTCATTACTGGAGATCCAACTGGTAAATCACAGGTCCATCACAAACATTAAAAAATAAAACGAAAAATAAAATAGGGCTGGAGTGTAGTTCAGAGGTAGAATGCCCTTTGGTTTAATCCCAGTACCAAAAAGAAAAAAAAAAAGAAAGAAAGAAAAAGAAAAGAAAACCCAATAGACTATACAAAATATCAGAGTACATAATATGTAGAAAAAGTAAATATTTCATAAAACTTTTTGCTTATAATGTATATGTATATATGTGTGTGTATTGACTGGGACTTGATGGAAAATTATTTTCTGCTGTCAAAAATGTTCAAGAGACATGTTCCTAGGCAATAAATTAGAGAATCTTTTTGCTGAAAAAGCTAAACATACCTTAAGAAAAAAAATGCTTTTTTGTGATATAAATATATTGGGAGAATATACTGTTTACCTATATTGGGAAAATAAGAGGAAAATATAAGAGATTAAATCTGTATTTTCATAGGAGGGAGTCAGAGTTAATAATTTCTGGGACTGAAAAACCAAGGAATAATAGTTAGAAATGTGGTAATAAATACCAAACAAAACAGCTAAAAGAGTTGAGTGTGGTTCTTTGCTGGTGGTCGTGGGAGGAAAGATTGGAACTAGATCTAGAACTTGCAGGTTATTCAGGAAAAAGGGCTGCTCTTTTTCTCCCAATATGAGAATATAAACAATTTTAGAAAGAAAAATGACAACATATACATATTATTTTCAGATATGGAAGCAACCAGCCTAAAAGCTAAAAGGAAGAAAAGCTCAAAAGTCACTTCCCTTGGGAGCAGGAGGAGTTGGTGCTCACTTGTAACTATTATTAAATGGTTCAATTTTGCAGGAATGCATTCAGGCATGTGGACACTTAAGAAGAGCTTTGAATTCTAGCTCTGTTGTTCGCAGCTTCCAAATTTTAACATCATTAACACCCTCATCCTCCTTCCAGGGGCAAGGAGTAAACAAGAGAACACCTTTGGCAGCTCCTGGTAGAATGACAATAATCAATGAAGGTTACCTTCCCTCATCTTACAAATAAAACCAGGCCTCTAGTTTTCAGTGGCCTTCACTCATTCGAAGCCCCTCTTTCCTTAGGCTCACAGGGATGCTTCTATTACACCTGGTATATAAAAGAAATAGTGTACATGGGAATAATGAAGGCATTTGTTAAAACACCCTATATGAAATAAGAAACACCCTTGTGTAATTTAACTAGCTTTGCAATGAGACCTTTTCCCAACAATAAAATGCAATAGTTTACTTGCTTTAACTTTTCTCAAGCTTTAATGCTTCTGAAGAGTTGCACATTCAAATTTTATCTAATAGTGGTTAGAACTAGTCCACTCATTGAAGAATGCTGTTAAAGTTGGGCTGTGGTGAAGAGGTTAGGAGTAGGAGGTTAAGAAGTTGAGTTCACAGCTTTTGGGGGTAATGATTTTTTTGAATCATTAGCCTCTGGCCAAGAACAGACAAACTGTTTTGCCCAATACTGTACAATTTCTGTGATTTCCTTCGAATGCCATGTCATGGAAAAGATTGGGGAGCAGTGCCTTAAACCATAAAAAAGTTATTTCTAAGGACTCAGAGTCATTTAGGCAGTCTTTTTTTTTTTTTTTTTTTGCGGTACCGGGGATTGAACCCAGGGGCGTTCTACCTCCGCGCTACACCCCCGGCCCTATTTTTTATACTTTATTTTGAAACCGGGTCTCACGAAGTTGCGGAGGCCTCACTAAGTAGCCTGAGGCTGGCCGAGAACCCGGATCCTCCGGTCTCTGCCTCCCAAAGTACTGGGATTACAAGCGTGCGCCACCACGCCCAGCTGTAGGCAGTCTTTTTCAGTTGTTTACTTAATAAATTTATGAAAGAAGTACATTCATCCCTCTGCATTTGTATATTCAACCAACTGTGGATCAAAATTATTCAGAAAAAAAATTCTGAACACGTACAGGTTTTTCCCTGTCATTGTTCCCTAAACAATAAAGTATAACAACTATTTGCATAGTATTTGTGTGAAGTTAGTAACCCAGAGATGATTTAAAGTACATGGGAGGATGTGCATAGGTTATGTGCAAATATTATGCTATTTTCTATGTGACTAGAACATTCGTGAATTTGGGTATCTGGGAGGTGGAGCAGGATGGCTGCAGTTAAATTTGCATGTCTTTAAATGATTTTTCAATGTTCCCAAATGTGAATGGAAGTTATGTAACATTAGGTTTGTGAATGGGTTTGAATTAAGTTCAGCTGCAAGTAACTTAATAGAGACCCCAAGACAGTAGTTTAATGATTAGATCATGACTCTCTTGCAGACAGAATTCTAGCATGGTGGGTTCTTTGTCACAAGACATCTTTGGTCTTTCAGCTTTTGCTCTTGCATTGCTAAGGTGAGAGTCTCCTCGAGGAGCACAAGCCTGCACATCCACACCCCAGGGGCAGGATGGAGGGGAAGAGAGGTACCATTTCCTTTCAGGGAGAGGTCCGAGGAGTCACCATCCTATTTCCATTGAGCTTTCAATGTGTGGAACTTAGTCACACGACTACACATAGCTACAAACATGGTTGCAAATTGTGGCCTTTAGCTGAGTGGCAACATGGCTGGCTTAAAACAGAAGCTCTGTTAATTTGAGAGAGAAGAGGAGAGTGGATATTTGATAGGCAACACACAGTCTTCACATTATGTTTTAGCAACTGCCATATAATTCTCTTCAAACAAAACAAATCTGTCAATTAGTTATTTTATATATACTGCTGGGCTAACATAAACATTAAGGAAGACCAATTAGTGAATTCATTATTTGGAGTCTTGATTTTTGTGGGAGTTAATAATTTACGTTTAATGCAGTGCAGGTAGGGAGAAAAACTCAGATCCTGAAACTGCCTGCCTGGCTTCCATTTTATTAGCTGTGTGAACTTCGGAAAATTAAATACTCTGAGACTGAGTTTTCTTTTTTGTAACACGGTGATAATAATAGTAACAATCATATCCATCTAATAGGTTTTCAGAGGACTAAATGAATTAATATATGTAAAGTATGTAGAATTGTGTCTGGTGTATCATAAGTGTTCAACAATGTTAATTATTAGTATATCTTTTTTAATCAAACTTTTTTATTCAAAGTCATAGGTAGCCATGACAATCTCATTCTTTATTAAAAACTTCTTCAACCATGAAGAAATAAGATGATGGGTACCCTGAATATCCCAAGTTGGTTATTACACAATGTATACATATAAGAAAACATCACACTCTACCCCAAAATGTGTAAGATAAATAAATATAATTTCCAGGTATATAATATTTTCTAATTTTGCATTTGTAGATACTTAAAAATGCTAGGGCTGGGAATATAGCTATAGCTATACTATCCCCTAATATAGTGCTTTCCTACCATACATAAAGTCCTGGGTCAATCACCAGCACTGAAAACAAAACAAAACAAAACAAAAACACTTGATCCTTGGAGTCAAACTACAGGGTTACTCCAGCTAATTAATGTTATATTCCATAGTAGCATTATGAAAAGGAAAAGATTAGGCTTAGGTACTGGTAAAATTGAACAATAACTAGTTTGTCTCTTTCCCTCCCTTTCTCCCACTTCTTCCTTTAAATAGACTGTAATGATGCTA
>PVJS01063188.1:0-10547 GCA_004027185.1 Glis glis | reverse complement strand
TTATTTTGAAACTGGTCTCACGAAGTTGCGGAGGGCCTCACTAAGAAGAGAGAGAGAGACAGGGGGAGAGAGAGACAGAGAGAGAGAGAGCGAGCTGAGGCTGGCCGCGAACCCGGATCCTCCGGTCTCCGCCTCCCAAAGTACTGGGATTACAAGCATGTGCCACCACGCCCGGCACTATTTTATTTTTAAACCCAGTCCTTCTTCTTCCTCCAAAACTGTTAAGAAGTCAAGAAAACTGCAAAAGAACTGTAGCTTCCCCAAATCAAAGGACCCCTAAACCAAGAGAAGGCCAGAGAAGTGAATAGAGAGCTTCTGCAGAGACCGCCAGGCAGCTGGGCCCTCCTCCCTCTCTTCCAGGCAGCCTGGTGGAGTTGCTGGTGTCTTTTGGTTTCAGTGGTCTCACACCCAATCACCCCCTCCCGCCCCCTAAGCCTCATGCCATCCTGGAAAGCTATTGTTCTGTGGGGCCTCAGAACACAAAGGGACTGGGATTCCTGTGCAGGGAAGGGCGCTTTCAGACTGTGCTGCGCCTTCCGCAGCCCTGTGTGCTCAGGCTGGGGCTGAGGTGAAAAGGGAAGGCCACTGTTTCTGACTTGAAAAGGAAATGTAAATCTCCCGCAGACCACGTGGCAGAAGCTGCCAGAAGACCATTTCCCTGTTAGTAAACAGGGCCGCCTGGGCCATCTTTCTCTTCTTTAATAACCTGTGGGGCACCTATTGATTGCACATGCTGGTCCCTCATAAATTAGAGCAGGGATGCCTTCCGGTGGCTCTGGAGCTGGGTAGACAGTGAAATTGGCTCACTAATACTTCATGCTCATGGAGCACAGTGTACTGCGCCGCATAAACATGAAGAATATGTATCATCAGGCGCTGAGAACGCACGGGAAACAGCTCTGACGGCTGTGGAGGCTTCTGGGCATGCTGCAGACTTTAATTAGGCAGTTTCTTCCACTCATACTGGAGACTGACAGGAACACTGATTGCAGGCCTCCTGCTGCAGCCTGCTCTGCTTTCAAATGGGAGTGAGCAGTGAGACCTGGTGGGTAGGAGATGGGCCAGCTCCTCTCTCTAACCCCTCACCAGGAATGGGAGTGAGCAAGTAGAAAGGAACTGGCCTTGCTTATGCTATAGCGGAGAGAACACTGAATTAGGAACCAAAACATGTGTTCAAAACCTCCACTTCAGCCACTTATGACTGTGTGATCTTGGGCAAGTCCCTTAACCTCTCTGAATCTCAGCATCTCATCTGAAAAGTGGAGAAAATGATAGTACCTAGTTGGTTGTGGGGTTTAAGGAAAATAAGGCCTGCCTGGTGCCCAGTATGCTCTCAATAAATGCTGAAGCTGAATTCAAAACAGTGGAAGAACATGGCAGTAGGTATAGGCCTGAAACTGTTTTTTTTTTTCCTCCCATCTCTGAAATCTGGCATTGAGAATGTTCTACCACTACCCCTAGCCAATACCTTGCCCTTTAAGAAGTGAGGCCGTGGAGCTCAGAGCTTGATAAATTGGAAATGTGCTCCTATCCCTTCTTTCTTCCTGTGCTCCTGACTTGGCTTCTGAGTTTAAAATTGATTTCACAAGGAACCTCCTTAAAGTGCATAGTGAACACAAAAAAACATGCCAGCATAGCTTACTGTTTAAAAAAAAAACACCTTGGCATCTACACGCCCACACTTGGCAGGACCTTCAGTTTCTCTAACGACAAGCAGGCCCTAGACAACTAGCTCCATGTATCCCGAAGCGTGTGGCACTGTCCTTGAAGTTCACTGCATCTCCTTTGCCTTTGCCAATTAAATGGATGAGGACAGTGTATATGGCCATATCTTTCTACCCCTTCCCTGGCCCTGGAAATGATATCTGTTGCTTTGGGATGGAGGGGATAGTGGGTTGAATGGTGTCTCCCCAAAAGATGTGGTCACGTCTCGGAACCTGTAAATGTGACCCTACTTGGAAAAAGTTGCAATTAAATGAAGGATCTTGAGCTGGGATCTTCTGGATTACCTGAATGGGCCCTAAAGCTAATGACAGTGTCCTTATGATACAGAAAAGGAGAAGACATAGAGAGGAGAAACCCGTGTGAGGATGGAGGCAGAGACCGGGTGATGCAGCCACAAGCCAAAGAACACCTGGTCCCCTGAAACTGGAAAAGGTAAGGAAGGATTGTCACTAGAGACTTGAGGGAGTGGGCCACTGACAACACCTTGGTTTGGGGCTTCTGGCTTTCAGAACTGTGAGAGAATGTGTTTATATTATCTTGGGCCTCTGCTGTGGCTCAGATATGGTTTGTCCCCCACAGGTTCATGTGCCGAAGGCTTGGTCTCCAATGAAGGGCATTGAGGTGGTGGGGCCTTTAAGAGAGGTAATTAGGTCATGGGGGCACCATCCAGAACGACTAGATTAGTTACCATAATAGTGGGTTATTAAAAAGTGAACTTGGCTTTTCTAGCTGGCTTTCTTGCTTCTTCTCTCACCATGTGACCTCTCCCCTGTATGTGATGCTACCTACCATGAGGTTCTCTCCAGAAACCAGTGTTGGTACAGTGCTGTGCTCTTGGACCTCCAGAACTGTGAGCTAAATAAACCTTTTTTCTTTATGAAGTAACCAGCCTTAGGTATTTTGGTATAGAAACACACAATGACTAAGTCAACTACCAAGCCCATGGTAATTTGTTAGGGCAGCTCTAGGAAACTACTACGATGTGCTCCTGAGAATGGACCTAGCTAGGGTTCACCTTCCACAGGAGATGTTTTCTCCCTCTGTGGCAGGATTTTCTTGAGCAACAGCCTCAGGTGGCCCAGTCTACAACTCTTGGGGACTCTAAACATCTCACTGAGACTGTGGCTGAGGGTCTACCCTGGAGAAAGCATCCTGAGATGCTTTCAGTATCCATCAGCAGACAGAGCACAAGAGAAATGGGCTAAATTTTGGAGCTAGACAGAGCTGGATTTAAACTCAACTCCAAGCCAGACACAGTGATGCATGCCTATAATCCCAGAGACTCAGGAGGCTGAGGCAGGAGGATGGCAAGTTTGAGGGCAGCCTGGGCAACTTAGTGAGGCCCTATCTCAAAATAAAAAATAAAAGGGCTAGGGATGTAACTAAGTGGTAAAGCACCCTGGGTTCAACCCCCAGTATCACAAACAAATGAACAACAAAACAAGACAAAAACCCCCAAAACTCAATTCCACTACTGGCTCTGACTCCAGACAAAACTACCTGCCCTCTCTGTCCTTCAAGTCCCTCATCTATAAAGTGAGGCTAATCACGCTAACCTCGTAGGCCAGGGTATAGGATTATAGGTAAAAGCATGGAGCCCCAGCCTGTGTTCTGATGGGTGCTCTGGAAGAGAGAAAGTGAAGACCCCAACAATTAAGAGTCTACTGGGAAGCACATAGGTATGTATGCAACACAGAAACATTTCTGGCAGGATTCTTCCCATGGCAGAGTGCTGGTTGTGGCCCTGATGTCCATTTCCCCTTCCTTTATGGTAACAGAAAACTGACTTTGCTAAAGTCTACCGTCCCCATCATCTCTTGTAGCTAGGTGTGGCCATGAGACTAAGTTTTGACCAAACAAAGAAGGGTAAGAAATGTCTACACAGTTTCTTGATGGGAGAGTGTGATGGGTTAAATAGCGTCTCCCCAAAATATATAATTTTAACCGATAACCACACTGTTTTGATAAGTTAGTTATTCTTTAGAGAGAGGGCTAGGATTGAGGTATCCTGATTCCCAGCACCTCAGAATGTGGGCTTACTGGAAATAGGGCCCTTGCAGATGAGGTCAGTGGGGTGGACCCTGATCTAACACAAGTGATACCCTTATAGAACGGGGGAATTTAGACACGGACACACCCACGCAGGGAGAATGCCATAACAAGATGAAGGAAGAGATCGGGGTGATATCCTACAAATTAAGGAAGCTCGAAGATTGCCAGAAAGCCAGAAGCTGGTAGAGAGGTATGGGACAAGTTTTTCCTCACAGCTATCACAAGGAACCCTGCCGGCACATTGATCTCAGATTTTTAGCCTTCAGAACTGGGAGAAATTCAAGACAACAAATTTCTGTTATTTAAGCCACTCTGTTCGTGGTACTTTGTTAGAGCAGCCCTAGCAAACTAATGCAGACAGATATGCCCTCCTTCACCACCTTTCATCCAGCTGCCAGGAATGCTCATGAGAGGGCGGGTTCTCCAGCCATTTGGAACATGAAGATGAAGACCCCCACCCCCCGTTCACAGATGCTGGGGCAGAGAGCTACAAGGAGCCTGGGATTCTAAAAACATCATGAAGCTGCCACACTAGCCTTGGACTGCCTATCCCTAAACTTATTTCCCTGAAAAATAAACTTGAAACTTTTGTTGTTGTTATTGTTTTGTTTTTTGAAACATATAGCTAAACACAATTTTAACTGATAAACACACTATTTGATAAATTAGTTATTCTTTAGAGAGGGCTGGGATTGGAGTATCAGTAAAGGAGATTTTAGCTTTATCTCTAATATTTCAATTTTTATTCCAAGAATGTATTCTTTTGTAATTAAAATGAATTTACTTTATAATAAATTACGTGGGAACGAAGAGTGATAAGAACCTATAGATTCAAAGAGACCTAAGAAATATGTAAACCAACTGCAATGTATGAATCTTATTTGAATCCTGATTATCCAAAATAATTTTTAAATGTATGAGGCAATTGGGGAAATTTTAATATTATATATTTGCTGATATTAAGAAATTATTGCTCATTTTATGTATGCTAATAATATTAGTGTTATGTATTTAAAGTGTTCTTATCTTTTGTGTGTGTGTGTGTTTGTGGTACTGGGGATGGAACCCAGGGGCATTCTGCCTCCAAGCTATACCCTCAGTCCTTTTTATTTTCTGTTTTATTTTTTATTTATTTTTTTAATTTTTATTTATTTATATATTTTTTGTGGTACCAGGAATTGAACCCAGGGGCATTCTACCTCCGAGCTCCACCCCCAGCCCTATTTTATTTTATTCTTTATTTTTGAAACAGGGTCTCATTAAGTTGCGGAGGGCCTCACTAAGTAGCTGAGGCTGGCCATGAACCCGAATCCTCCTGTCTCCGCCTCCCAAGTACTGGAATTACAAACGTGCACCACCACGCCTGGCTTTTATTTTCTGTTTTAAAACAGGGTCTCACTAGGTTGCTGAGAGTCTCACTGTGTTCCTGAGGCTGTCCTTGAACCTATGATCCTCCTGTCTCAGTCTCCCAAGTACTGGGATTACAAATGTGCACCACCATGCCTCACTTTTTCATTTATACTCTAAAACATGATTTTTCAACCTTAGTACTATTGCTATTTGGGGCTAAATAACTTTTAGTTGTGAAGGACTGTCCTGTGCATTGCAGGATGTTGATCAGGACTCCTGGCTCCCACCCACTAGGTGATAATGCCCACCCCCAATGTTGTAACAGCAAAGAAATGTCTCCAGACATTGCCCAGTTTCCTCTGAGGACAAAATTGTCCTGTGTTGAAAATCACTGCTCTAAAATTTAAAGACACTTACTGGTATATTTATGGGTGAAATAATTTGATATTTGGGTTTTGCTTCAAAATAATCCCAGTGATGGGGGTGGATAAAATGCTCCATAATGAAAAATTTGAAATACATTTAAAAATTGTCAAGGAGCAGCAAGGAGTGGTGGTATACACCTGTAATCCCAGTACTAGGGAGGCTGAGACAGGAGGATCATAGGTTTGAGGCCAGTCTCAGCAACTTAGGGATACCCTGTTTCAAAATTAAAAAAAAAAATGAGGATGGGGCTGGGTTGGAGGTAGAATGCCCCTGGGTTCAATCCCCAGTACCAAAAAAAAAAAAAAAAAAAGTCAAGGAGCCTATTTGGACTTAGCTCCCATTAATATAGTGCTCTCAATATTGTGAGATATTATCTCACTATAAACACTGAACATCCCTGGGTGCAGTGGCACACGTCTGTAATACCAGTACTTGGAAGGCTAAGACAGGAGGATTGCAGGTTGAAGGCCAGCCTCAGCAACTCAGTGAGACCCTATTTCAAAACAAAACATAAAAAGGGCTGGGTATGTAGCTCAGAGGTAGAATGCCCTGGGTTCAATCCCCAGTAACACACACACACACACACACACACACACACACACACACACACAAACACACACGAATGTCCTGGATAAAAACAGAGTAAATAATGATGGGAGAGTATGATCTCTTCTTCAGTATAGGATCTTATCTCACGTCTCCTACAGGACCACTAAAATCCATGGCTCTAAGTTTCAAATCTGACTGGGTAAGGCCAGCCCTCCCTCCCACGTCACTGACTTGGCTCTCCCCTGGGGCATCCTTAGCTGGGAGCTCTTATTGGACCTCCTTTAGTTGCTTGGTAACCCTAACTCCTGAGGAGTGCCTCCCAGCTCTGCCACTTGGGCCTCCTGCTCCCCCAGTCCCCAACGTCTAGCCCAGTGGAGCTGTGTTGGAGCCAGATTCATTAGGGCCTTCCCTCGCCCATCCCTCAGAGAGTCCAGCCCCACTAGCTTTCTGTTCACTGTTTACAGAAACCCTGCAGAGCTCCAGGCCGGCCCGTGGCCTCTAGACACACACATACACACACCTGTACTCTTATTCTCCACCTGTGGCTTCATTTGGCCATGTCAGGCTACTCCCCACCTTCACAGGACAGGGCTCAGCACCCTCTGTGTGTTTGCGCTGAGACTTTCAGGTGTTTGTCTTGCCCCAGGACAACCTCATGACTTGGGCCTAAGCCCCCCAGGGCTCACAGTCCCGATCTAAGGAGGGCATCTGAGCTGGAGGCAAACAGGAGTTGAAAACTGTCTGCTGAGAGGAGATGGACCTGCCCTCTGGGAGCAGGTGGGTGGCGTCGTGGGGGCGCTTAGACCCAAGCACTAGGTCTGAGGCTCTCTGCTAGGTCCAGGAGCCGTCCAGGGAGCCGGGCCTGGCTGAGACTTGCCAGCAGTGCTGGGCGCGGTGGGAGGCCCGGTGCGAGGGTGGACCAGGACTGCAGACGATCTCTGCACAGGGCAGGAGGCAGGACTGAGTAAGATGGGCCTGGTTATTTTTACACGAACATTGTTCCAACCACAAACACTTGTTTCTGAAGGTGGGCGGTAGCTGCCGGGTGGAAGGATCTTTGAGGTGAGGGGATGGCGCCTGAAAGCCACCACTTCCCTTCCCTTTCTGAGTGTTTCGATACTCGGTCACCAGTTCTGACTCTGCACCAGTTTTCTGTCCCTTATAGAAGAATGAGGTGAAATCCTGCAACCTGCTTGCTCAGGACACAGTCATGGTCGCTGGTGAGTTTCAAGTGGTTTGAGGAGTTTATGTGAGGAGCTTTCTCCCTTCTCTTTATAGAAACTTAAAACTGTGCGGGTTTATAACAGGGCTTAGAAGTCAGAGAGCCCTGGGTTCAAACTCCAGATCCTCCATGTATTAGTTGTGTAAAACCCAAGTTAGTGAACATGTTTGTCTGTGCCTCACCTTCCCCATATGTAAAATGGAAATAAGCCTACCTACTTTATGAGGTTGTTGTATGAGTATTAAGTCTCGGTAGATACATATTTATAATATTTGGGGGGCAGATAATACCCTTTGTGCCCATGACCATAGCATGTTTGTAACAACTGAAACATTGCTCTTAGAGACAGAGACCCTTTCCATCCCTAGGCCTTGCTGTAAAGCAATTAAGCAACTGAAGTGGCCCTAGAGAAGGAGGAGGGCTGACTGGCAAGGGGGCAGCAGAGAGGAACCCCTTAAGATGCCATTGAAATATTCAAATACAGGCACAAGATGACTAAAATCTTTTGAGGATGGAAGCCTGTTGAGTACTTGGAAGTATTTTCACTCACCCAATGCGCTCCTAACCTTCGATTGAGGACACATTCTGGTTTTGCCTACCAACCTTCCCTCCCCCATCCTCATGCCACATAGTCCTTTGGGAGTGCTAGCTATGGCTTGGATATAGCTTCAGTGTGCACCCCATGGGTTCATGTATTGAAACTTAATCCCCAATGTGAGGCATAAAGAAGGTAGAAATTTAATCTGACTATGGTGTTTAGAGATGGAACCTTTGGGGGTGATCAGGATTAGATAAGGTCATCTTGGTGGAGCCCCCATGATGGAATCCTGGTGGCTTTGTAAGAAGAGAGAGAGACCAGAGAACATACATGTGTGCATGTGCTCCCTGTCTCTTGCCATGTGATGCCCTGTGCCACCTTGGGACCCTGCTGGCAAGAAGACTGTTACCACTTAGGAGCCCTTCAACTTCCAGAACTGTGAGCTAAATAAATATCTTTTCCTTATAAAGTTGCCTAACCTCAGGTATTTCATTAAAACCTGCAAAATGGACTAATACAAGGAACTACCCATCTTTCCATTCTTGCCATGTCTTTTTTTTTGGGGGGGGGTACTGGGGATTGAACCAAGAGGCATTCTACCTCCAAGCTACACCCCCAGCCCAATTTTATTTCTTATTTGGAAACAGGGTCTCACTAGGTTGCTGAGAGCCTCTCTACATTGTCGAGGCTGGCTTTGAAACTGCGATCCTCCTGTCTCAGCCTCTCAATTACTGGGATTACAAGCATGTGCCACCATGCCTGGCTTGCCATGTCTTTAAGGTAAGGTTGACCTCATCCCCCAGCTCAGGTGTGGCCTGGTTAACCACAGTCACAGTGATTGGTTGAGGAGTAAGCCCTTTGTCCAGAGTGGGTCAGTGAGAATCAACCCTGGGACTTTTGCTGAAAGAGGCACTCCTTTTCCACTGAGTTGCAAAGCTGAGAAGGACATAAACCCAAGCCAATGCTGGCCATCTTTGCCACCTCACGGACAGAGTCTGTCTGAGACTAAAGACAACAGAGAGATAAAGCAGATCCAAGAGGTGGAGACATAGGTTTAAGTTACCCTTACTGAACACCTAGAACCAGTTGTTCCTGAAGAGGTAGAATTTTTACTTACATGAGCTAATATATTACCTCTTTTTTTTTTTTTGTGGTACTAGGGATTGAACCCAGGGCCTTCTACCTCTTAGCTATACCCCCAGCCCTATTTTTTTTTATTCTTTATTTTGAAAGAGGGTCTCCCTAAGTTGCGGAGGGCCTCACTAAGTAGCTGAGGCTGGCTGTGAACCTGGATCTTCCAGTCTCAGTCTCCCAAGTACTGGGATTAGAAGCATGTGCCACCACGCCCGGCAACATATTACCTCTTTAAAGACAGCCTGAACTGGATTTCCGTTAATAGCAACCAAAAGAGTTGTGACTAATGCATCTATTTATTTTTTATTTTGATGAGAAATTTACAATTTTTACATTGTGGCATGAAAACAAAACTCTGACATGTTTGACAACATACTTCTGACAGTTCTATCTATTTCTGACAATGACATGCTGGGAAGCTGTAGGAACCCATCCCCTGTGTTGGTCCTCCTCCTTTCTAAGTACACTTGTATTCAGAGCTATGTAAGTGTATGCTATTGGTCTGATGATGATGATCAGAGCTGGGCTCCAGGAAGATTTTAGCAGTCACCAGCAGGATTAGGGTAGGGAGAGTTGAGAGGCAAAAAGACTCCTCAGGAGGCCACTATAATAATTCAAATGAGAAATAATAAGTATCTTTCACAAGGTGGAAGCCACAGAAATGGAAAGGAGAGACTGTGCTCAGGTGAGATGATCAAGGTTTGACAAAGATTAGAGGGTAAAGGAGTAAAAATAAAATGCATTTAGCCAGGCATGATGGCACACACTTGTAACCCCAGTACTTGGGAGGCTGAGACAGGAGGATCGCAGGTTTGGGGCTACTTAGTGAGGCCCTTTGCAACTTATGAGACCCTGTTTCAAAATAAAAAATAAAATAAGGCTGGGGTGTAGCTCAGAAATAGAATGCTCCTGGGTTCAATCCCCAGTAAAACACACACACACACACACACACACACACACACACACACACAAATAAAATGCTTTCATCTAAGGGCCCTGCGAAGCTCACTCCTCTACTTTGTCCCAGATTTATCTCCTACCATCTTTTCCTTTGCCCAGTCTGCCTGTCTACACTGGTCTTTGCACTTGTTGTAACTTCTACTTGGGACACTCGTGCTCCAGAGGCCCCTGGTTCACTCCCTCACTCCCTCAGGCCCCTGCACTGCATCAGAAAGGCTTCACCGAATTCCTCCTCTCTCAGCACATCTCCTGGCCTCAGCACTCCTTACTAGATTTTTTTTCTCTGTAGCACTCAACTCCTGATCAACTATGTATATATTTCCTTGCAGACCCCCTTGACTACCTTGCAATCACCATGAAGGTAGTGACTTCTGTTCACTGCTGAGTCCCCAGCATCTAAGACAGACTTGGCACAGAGTAGGTACCCAATGGATAGGAAGAAATAACTGTTTTTTGTTTTTTGTTTTTTGTTTTTTTTTGCGGTACCGGGGATTGAACCCAGGGGCGTTCTACCTCCGCGCTACACCCCCGGCCCTATTTTTTATACTTTATTTTGAAACCGGGTCTCACGAAGTTGTGGAGGGCCTCACT
>PVJS01063187.1:0-10546 GCA_004027185.1 Glis glis | reverse complement strand
AGAGAGAGAGAGAAAGAGAGAGAGAGAGAGAGAGAGAGACAGGGAGAGAGAGAGAGAGAGAGAGCTGAGGCTGGCTGTGAACCCGGATCCTCCGGTCTCCGCCTCCCAAAGTACTGGGATTACAAGCGTGCACCACCACGCCCGGCTCTCCCCACTCTCTTCTTAACTTGGTTACCTCTTACTCATTAAGTTTCCATGGAAGTGTTCCTTGACTTTCATTCTCCAATTTGCCTCTGTCACCCTGATCATGCTGCATTATAATTCTGTTTTCTTATCTGTCTTCCCCATTAAATGATAATATCAGTGAAGGCAGGGCCCATACTCTTCCCCTCTGCCCAGCCTGGCACAGAGTGGGCTTAATAGTTGTTGAATGAATAAATTAATGTGGAAGTGCTTCAAGTACTGTAATATGAATGGAGGTGTGATTAGGGATGGGGGGTGAGAATAAGCAAAGTACAGATATGAAGGAGATGATATTTCAGGCAAAAGTTTGATTTTGATTCTTTCAGTGAGAGGGAGCCTTTGATGAATTTTACTCCTGAAACACATGATCGCTCTGGATGGTCAGCGGCTTCATCTCCCTGCAGCATAACATCTTTGTACTTTGATTTTGATTTATGCTGATCCCATCTAATGCCCCACTTTCTCTTATTTCTTTCTTCTTTTTTTTTTTTTTGTACTAGTGGAGATTTAACCCAGGGACATTCTACTTCTGAGCTACACCCCTAGCCCTCCCCCCCCTTTTTTTTGAAACTGGGTCTCACTAAGTTGCTGAGGGTCTCACTAAGTTGCTGAGGCTGGCCTCCAACCTGCAATCCTCCTGTCTGAGCCTTCCACGGTGTGCACCACCACACCCGGTTCCATTCCTTGTTTCCATCACATTTTATCTGCTTTCTGAAGTTTTCCCTGACTCATCCAGATTCCCCCTTCCTCCATAGGAGTCTACGATATTCTGAGCCAAAATAACATGGTCTGTAACTTGTGTTCTGTTTCACTGTGTGCTTTCATTCATTGTGGTTCACATTGTCCTTCTGTCAACCAACATATAGGGGACAGTGACTAGAAACAAATAAAATAGGGAACTTGGTAAACAAACATCGCAAAGTGAGTCCAAATGAATGCTGTCCTCCCAAATAGTCCTCATTCAAAATAATTTTGGAACTTCTCTTTGGGAATGACCTTCTGATCTCATTTGTGAACCATACAAGAAATCCATTTGTTTTTTAGTGTAACCCTAAGTTTTTTGGCCCCAAACAGTACTTGCTCAGCTTGTTCATTTACCTTATTTGTTAGACTTTGATTTGTGTGCGTGTGTGTGTGGTACTGGGGATTGAACCCAGCCATTCTACCTCTGAGCTATACCTCCAACCCTATTTTATTCTTTATTTTGAAACAGGGTCTCATTAAGTTGCAGAGGGCCTTGCTAAGTTGCTGAGGCTGGCTGCAAACCTGCGATCCTCCTGTCTCAGCCTCCCAAGTACTGGGATTACAAATGTGCACCACCACACCTGGCTGTTGTTAGACTTGATTTCAAATAACTTTTACATGTAATTACATCAGCAGTATTCAATCAGAAAAGAGCACCACTATGAGCAACAGAAAATGAGGGACTTTTTTTATGGATTAAACATTTCACCACCATGGGAGCTGGTAGTGATGCCTGTTGCCTGTGCATGGATATGGATATGAGGTCTTTATAGACAAGCAGGGACCTAGCAAAATGGCGCAGGCCTGTAATTCCAGTAACTTGGGAGGAAAGCCAGTTCAAAGCCAGCCTCAGCAATTTAGCAAAACCCCATCTTAAAAATAAAAAATAAAATAAAAGGGGCTGGGGATGTAGCTCGGTGGTAGAGCACCCCTGGGTTCAATCCCCAATATGGAAAAAAATATATATATATATATATATTATGACCAGCAGGGTGAGCAGTCAGGTAGAAACCCTACCAGGAGGTGGGGAGAATGAGGAGAAAGGGGACCTCATACAGGGCTCTCACTGCCTCCACCCGGATGCGACTGACCTGCAGAAGTTGCTGTGCGGCCCCACCGATGTCTGGAATCAGAGGAGCTGGAGCAGGCAGTGTCAGCTCCTTGTGTCCAGACTCACATGGGGAGCACCTGGCCAACGACAGTGAGCACAAGTGCACCTCAGCCGGCACCTGCACCAGTCAGAGCAGTATGCTGCTGGTTCAGTTACACCTCTCTGTGTGTGTGTGTGTGTGTGTGTGTGTGTGTGTGTGTGTGTGTGTAACTAGGGATTGAACCCAGGGATATTCTGACTCTGAGCTATACCCCCAGCCCGATTTTATTTTTTATTTTAAAACAGCATCTCACCAAGTTGCAGAGGGCTGCACTAAGTTGCTGAGGCTGTCCTCGAACCTGTGATCCTCCTGTCTCAGCCTCCCAAGTGCTAAGATTACAGGCATGCTCCACCATGCCTAGTTCCACCTTATCTTGCCTGCAAATTTCTCATGACCAACTCTAAACGCTCTGGGGAATGTAGTTCAGCCTGGTAAGATGATGCAGCACGAATCCAGCACACTTATTAAAATCCAAGCTGACCCCCAAGTGATGAAGGTTTGCCAACACTGAAAGAAGTCAAAAGCAAACTCCACGGCATTTGAAAGAAGTTCCAGAATAAGATTTCCCAAAAATGTTGGTTGCAGGGTAGAATCTTTGGAATGAGTGGCAAATGCCTCCAAGAACACTGACTTCTTTAAAAAAGGACAATGTTCATTTAGATACTTAATATTTTGGTTTACTTATGAAGGGAACAAATTGAGTCATATTATAGCCATTTTTTGTATCTCCATTCTTTTTTCTCTCTGGTTTTCAGTTTTACAGATTTTTGTTGTTGTTGCTATTAGTGGTTAAGCTCAGCTGAGTATTATGATTCATTCATAAGTTGCTAAAAAATCAGACAGAGGGATGGGTAGGTCTCAGGAAAGTATACTAGTGCTGGCTAATTCCTTATTTCTTCCCAGGTTGGATAGATATTCTTTTTTTATTTTTATTTTTTCAGTACTGGAGATTGAATCCAGGGCTTTTACTTTGAGACGGTTCTGCTAAATTGCAAGATATGGGTAACTGGAGAGAGAGAGAGAGAGAGAGAGAGAGAGAGAGAGAGAGAGGAGAAAGAAAAGTCCACCTTTTATTTATTTATTTATTTATTTATTTATTTATTTATTTAGCGGTACCGGGGATTGAACGCAGGGGCGTTCTACCTCCACGCTACGCCCCCGGCCCTATTTTTTATACTTTATTTTGAAACTGGGTCTCATGAAGTTGTGGAGGGCCTCACTAAGGAGAGAGAGAGAGAGAGACAGGGAGAGAGAGAGAGAGAGCTGAGGCTGGCCGAGAATCCGGATCCTCCAGTCTCCGCCTCCCAAAGTACTGGGATTACAAGCGTGCGCCACCACGCCCGGCTAAGTCCAGCTTTTATGAATTCACTCACTCACTCATTCAGTTATTCAGTCATTTATCCAATAAATGTACATTGGTGTCTTCTTGTGCTCAATATCATTGAGCACAATATCTTTTGCTCAATATCTTGTGCTCAATAAGAGACTTGGGAAATATAGGAGCAGGAGAAAACAATTTCTTCCTAGGAGGAGTTGTATCCAAATGGAAAGATAAGGTGAACCTACAAGAAACAAATAAGAATAATACAACGTTGGCTCTATGCAAACACTCGGCTCACTGTGGGTGTGCTTAGACTGTGTAAGCACAGTTGAGACAATACTGGTGTGGGGGTCAAAGAGTTCAGCATTGTTGGTGGAAATGTACTATGGTGAAGCTACTGTGGAAAACGGTGTGAATCATTACAAATTTAAAATCAGCCAGGCACATGGTACACACATGTCACGTAGTCATCCTTGTAATTCCAGCAACTTGGGAGGCTGAAGCAGGAAGATTTCAGGTTCGAGGCCAGTCTCACCAACTCAGCAAGACCCTCAGCAACTTAACAAAACCCTGTTTAAAATAAAAATAAGGCCCTAGCCCTATTGTAGCTCAGAGATAGAATGCCCCTGGGTTTCAATCCCCAGTACCAGAAAAAAAGAAAACTCTTTATGATCTGACTCTAGCCTCATCTGCATGACCCTGAATTCTGGCCACAGAATTCATACAATGTTTGTCAAACATAGTATGAGCCAGGTGTGGTGGCGCACACCTGTAATCCTAGTACTTGGGAGGCTGAGACAGGATGATAGCAGGTTCGAGGACAACCTCAGCAAATAGTGAGGTGAGACTCTCATCAACCTAGAGAGACCCTGTTTCAAAATAAAAATAAAATAGAGCTGGGGTGTAGCTCGGAGGTAGAATGCCCCTGGGTTCAATCCCCAGTGCTGCACACACATACAAGCATAGTATGACTTTTACACTTGGGTGCTTTATATAAACTGCTTCCTTTGCCTAGAATGCCCTGGATATTTGGTTACAGTGATTTTTGCACTAATCCTCGGACTTTGGGGCAGGGCATCAAACCTTAGCTTTCATCTGGAACACCCAGCCTTGGAAAGATATCAGAGGAAAGTGAGCTGATTCCTCCTCACTTGCATCACACGGTCACCCTGGTATGGAGAAAAGAGCCTTGGACTGAGAATTAAGAGACCTGGGAGTGGTCCCCATTCCTGTTTACTTTCTGCGCAATCTGAGACAGTCATTTCACCTGCTACAGGCCTCTACTTCTTCATTTATTAAATAGAGTTTCCCACCACATGGGACTGTTTGGAGGATCAAGTCAGAGAATGGACGCGAAAGCACAGAATCCTCATCAAACTACTTGCACTGTGTCGGGCCAGCAACCCACCCTACTCCAGCATATTGTGACAGGAAGGACACCACATTCCCTCTTTCTTCACCCCATTCTATAAACATCATCCAACACTGTCGAGTACACCCAGTCATACAGGATGGCGTGGCTGAAGAGCCGCTGGAAATCCAATCCGGATTGGCTCCAGAAACACACATTCTATTGCACTGTGCATCCTCGGCTCCCTGCCCCTCACACACACCCACCTTTCAGCCTGGTCCCTGGGCCTCATTTTTTTCTCTAGCTCATACTTTACAAACTCAAAAGAAAATATCTTTGCTGATCCCTGAAAAGAAAGAAGATTCCCAGTGGCTTAAAAGGGATGATGCCCAGTTAGCCTCTGAAAGGATCCTGGCACCTTTCAAAGGATATTGTTGGCCAAACAAAGAGAACTGAGGAACTCTCCTGCCTTCACTGGCCATTTAGAAATATACTTTAGGTTGTTTTCTTCATTTTATAGTAAGTATGTAAAATAATTTTAGTAAGTAGAGGAACCAATTACCTTTTTAAATTCTAAACATAAACTTCTTGTGGTCTATCTGTTGATTGTGGTATTGAACTATATATATGAATGATCGAGTAAGTGAGTGAAATCATAAAATCTAGAAATATGTATGTACAAACATGTTACAAAATGGGGAGATTGCATATATATTATACATTATATAATATATAACACATAATATATTATATAATGTAATATAATATATATTATACATTGTATAATATATAACACATAATATATATGTGACATATATTATTTATAATGTACATAATTAAATATATGATATATATATTTGGTGGTACTAGGGATTGAACCCCAAAGCATCTACCTCCTCCAAACCAAGCCCTCAGTCCCCCCCTTTTTTTTAGTTTTTTTTTGTGGTACTGGGGATTGAACCCAGGGGCTTTCTACCTCCTAGCTACACCCCCAGCCCTATTTTTTTATTCTTTACTTTTTTGAAACAGGGTCTCACTAAGTTGCAGAGGGCCTCACTAAGTAGCTGAGGCTGGCCACGAACCCGGATCCACTCGTCTCAGCCTCCCAGGTACTGGGATTACAAGCGTGTGCCACCACGCCCGGCTTTTTTTGTTTGTGTGCTTTTGTTTTGAAACAGGGTCTCACTAACTTGCTGAGAGTCATGCGAAGTTTCTGAGGCTGAGGCTGTCCTTGAACTTGTGATCAAGACTTGAACCTGTCTCAGCCTTCCAAGTACTGGGATTACAGGTGTGCACCACCATGCCTATCTGGGGACAATATTTTGAGAGTATTAAACTAATGAGTTTTCATTCTCTGTATCCACAGTTCCTAGTTTTGCTGAGGCCCCCATATCAACACGGACAAGAGTTTCTTCCATAGGATAGAGAAGATACTCCTTCAGCCATTTGGCCACCTAGGCTTGCTGCCCCCAGGAAGAAGGAGGCAAGGGTGAGGATTGTTCATTCCAAAGAGGCAACAGCAGAGGGAAGGAGAGACAGAGGTCAAGCCAGAGGGAGATGGAGTTGGCCGGATGCCAATGCCAGGATCCAGACCCCACTTTTCCCCTAAAGCTTATGGGGAAAGAGGCTGTAGAGACATCCAGTTAAGTACTGAGGAACCAAAGTCAACTGGATTTGGTGACCCCATTCCTGTGGTCACAATCCCCTAAGAAGAGCCCAGCCTTTAGCTTCACTATATCCAGGAGTAAGAGGCAGTGGTGGTGTGGTCTCAGAGAAGGCACAAGAAGCAGAGGAGCATACCTTGTTCCCAACAGCCTATGGGCGGCATAGAGCGTCTAGAACTTTCCAAGTTTCCTAATAAGGTGACGCAAAGGGGCTGAGGCCTGACCAACATACAAAATCTGGGTTCAAGACGAAGAAGCCAGAGAGAGAGAGAGAGAGAGAGAGAGAGAGAATATGAATATGAATGAATCAGAAGTACATGTCTGAGACCTCAGACTCCAGGTGCCAGGAAGAGACAAATGATAAATAAGGTCAGTCCAAGGGCCAAGCTGGAGACATGCAAGGAAGCAGAGGACTCATGATGGGAGCTTCTCCTCTGTGTCACCTGGTCATATTCACTCCCACACTCCCAAAGATCATTGTGGAGAAGAGCAGGGAGAGGAAATGGGAGGACTAAGTATTCATGCAAACCCTGGGTCCAAAATGGAAGTCCTGGTGACAAGCAAGTTTCCTTCTCTCACTACTCAGCGAGTTGAGAGCTTGAGGGGAAGATTAAACCCATTAGGGAAAAATGAAGTTTTCTTTTGTTTGCGCAACTAAATAATGGAACTCGTAAAAGTTCTACCCTGCCCCACCCATGTGGTGTTAGCTGAGTGAGATAAATGGCTTGCCCCTTGGGTTTGTGGACTTTCTTAGTTTGCACAATATTCTGCCCTGGAATCCTTGAAGAACAAGGTATCTACACACACATTCTGACATCAGAACCCAGTCACTGACATGACTTCTCTGATTCTGAGTCACCAGGCTCCACCCCTGCTCCGAGATCACCCTGGGTTATAAAAACCCTGGAAGCTGGGTGTAGTGGTACATGCCTGTAATCCCAGTACTTGGGAGGCTCAGATAGGAGGATTGCAGGTTCAAGACCAACCTCAGCAACACAGCGAGACTCCCAGCAACCTAGTGAAACCCTCTCTCTCTCTCTCTTTTTTTTTTTTTTTTTTTTTTTTGCTACTGAGGATTGAACATAGGGAATTTCACCTCTGAGCTACACCCCCAGCCCTTTTTTTTTTTTTGAAATAGGGTCTCACTAAGTTGCTGAAGCTGGCCTTGAACCTGTGATCCTCCTGTCTCAGCCTTCCAAGTACTGGGATTACAGGCATGTGCCACCATGCCCAGCTGTGAAACCCTGTTTCCAAAAAAAAGGAGGGTGGGCTGGGTATGTATAGAATACCTCTGGGTTCAATCCCCAGTTGCACACATACAAATAAATAAATAAACAAAGAGAGAGATAGATAGAGTGCCTACTTTTTTCATCCCAGGAACTGTGTTCCAGTCCCAGAATTTAAGTCATTTTCAGACTATTTTATTTATATTGTCTCATATCACCTCAACAACTCTGTTAAGAAATTCTCCAGATGCTCAGGAGCTTAAGTACTGTCAGAGCCCAGTCATGAAAACAGAAAACAAACTAGGTATTTCAACAGAGAGGTTTCCATATCGGGGATTGATTGGTTGCAGGCATTTTTGTACTGGATCTACTCATATCACCTTGTAACATTCACGGACACCATCTTGGTAGTTTAAACTACCATCTTCACTGCTTAAAGTTATCCATGGTGAATGATTTATATTGTGGAAATTAACACACATTACAAATGAGGTTTCTTTCTGGTGTCTTTGTTTTTTCTTGAGAAGTGGTTAAATATTTCCTAGCAGCTAGGTGTGGTGGCACACGCCTGTAATCCCAGTACTTGGGAGGCTGAGACAGGAGGATCACAGGTTCGAGGACAGCCTCAGCAAGTATTAAGACTCTCATCAACCTAGCAAGACCCTGTTTCAAAATAAAAATAAAATAAGGCTGGGGGTGTAGTTGGAAGTAGGAGGCCCCTGGGCTTAATCCCCAGTAACACCCCCCCCACACACACACACAAATTTCCCAGCAAACCATTGGTTATAGGTACCAGAACTGGAAAAAAGTGAGCACAGAGATAATCCTTGGAGAAAGCAGCTATCACCTCAACTAAGAAACAAAGAGGCTGGGTTATGAAAAACTAGGAGCTTGGAGGAAGGGGAGGGGCCCAGAGCCTGGGCTCCGGCTGCGGTGAAGGGGTAGCTGCCCCCACCCCCAACTTAAGGGGCCTTGAAGACACTGGGAATGCTGAAGGAAACTGGAACCTTCCATGATGCTGGGAGGAAGCTGACAAAGACAGGCCTGGTGCGCCAGAAAGGAGTGCGCCCTCTTCCTCCTCTTGCCTCCACTCACCCTCTAGCGCCCCTATGGGCAGAAGGCTTCCTCTGTCCTCTGCCTAAGGACAACTGGTTTGCAGAGTCCCAGCTGTAGAATCTCAAAGCCCCATACCGAAGGTGGGTTGGGGTGAGTCATTAGGTTAGAAACTAGCTCAGTAAGCGACTTCCCCAGTCGCACAGCTAGTTAAGTGTGGTCTGTTGTTCCCTGGGGTGTCGCAGTGCCTAGAAAAGTCCCTGGAATATAACATTCACTCAACGAAGGACGTTGTTTCCTTCCTTTGTTCAAGGAAGGAAAGAAGGCAAGCTATACTAAGCCCAGTTCTGCAGCCCACTTTAATGGCAAGAAGAGTCCAAAAGAACCTTGGTTGTCCACCTCAGTGTTTAAGCTCACTCCTAGCAGCAGGTATTTCTTTATACTTCACGCAGTTGTCTCCCAGTGGGGCCGTAGGAGCTACCGAAAGAGGTAGTTCAGCCTGGTGCTTTGGAGAAATGCAGGTCTGGATCCAAATCCTTGCCCCACTATGTAAGAGTTGTACGGCTTTGGGCAAACTACTCAACCTCTCTAAACCTTGGTTTCTTCATCTAGAAGACGGGGATAATAAAGGTGCGTGAGGCCTAAAGTAATCACACGGGGCGCGTGTTCCATCCATGCTCCTTGCTACTTCCTCTACCCCAAACCCCAGAAGGGTGGGCAGATAAGTGGCCGCGGAGACCAGTGTCCTGGCGCCCTGGGCTTCCCGCCCCAGTGCCCCAGTGGGTCCGCCGAGGGCTGCCAATCAGGCCAAGGCAGGGCGGTGGAGGCCAGGCTGGCCAGGGCCCAGGCTCTGCGAACCAAGATGGTAATCCGTGTTTTCCAACACCTCGGTTTCAAAGCAAGTTTACTCCAACCTGAAACAAACGAAGGCGTGGTGGTTCCTTACATTCAAATCCAAACAAAAGAAAAGAAAACAAAGGAGCCCCGCGCCTAGCGCGCACCGCCCGGCGGCCTTTGGGGCGGCTGTCGGCACTCGCGGGCTCCGTCGGGCTCCCGAAGCCCAAGCACCAGGCTCGGGCGCAGCAGCGGGGCGCCCGCCCGGCCCGGGGAGCCCCTGCCCCGCGCCCCTGGCGCCCGCCGCAGCCGGAACTCCGGGCCGCCCCTGGCGGAGGGAGGGCCGGACCCGGACTTCCTCGGCGCTTTGCTCCAAGGCCCAGGAGGTCAGCCCGGCGACGCCCAGCCCGCCGAGCACCCGGCGCGTCGCTTCCCCGCAGCTTCGCCACGCCCCTCGGCCCCGCCGGATCGCGGCGCGGCGGGAGGAAGTCCGCAGGCGCTGCCAGCGGGGCTGCCGCCACCTAGTGGCAGGAGTGGGCGCCGCGCCGGCGCAGGGCCGCTGCCGCAGCTTTCCCGGGTCCCCGGCGGACTTTCCTCCTCCCGGGTCAGCTGGGGACTGGAACTTGAACCTGACCCAGCCGGGCGTGGGGGCGCACGCTGTAATCCCAGTACTTGGGATCCAGGTTCGTGGCCAGCCTCCGCAACTTAGTGAGACCCTGTTTCCAAATAAAGAATAAAAAATAGGGCTGGGGCCGGGCGTGGTGGCGCACGCTTGTAATCCCAGTACTCTGGGAGGCGGAGACCTGAGAATCCGGGTTCGCGGCCAGCCTCAGCTCTCTCTCTCTCTCCCTGTCTCTGTCTCTCTGTCTCTCTCTTTCTCTGTCCTTAGTGAGGCCCTCCGCAACTTCGTGAGACCCGGTTTCAAAATAAAGTATAAAAAATAGGGCCGGGGGCGTAGCGCGGAGGTAGAACGCCCCTGCGTTCAATCCCCGGAACCGCAAAAATAAATAAATAAATAA
>PVJS01063186.1:0-10547 GCA_004027185.1 Glis glis | reverse complement strand
ATATATATATATATATATATATATATATATATATATATATCCCCTTTGAAATCTCAGCAGGCAGCGATTTTGTGTGAGTTCAGGGAATAATATAATGTCATGGGCAAATTTTACTTACTAATTCCCGTAAGTCACATTTAAGTCCAACAGCAATGCAGCCACAACATTTCTTAATCCTATACTTCTTTGCATCAGGCCAGGAGAACCAACTCAACAAATGAATCTATCTACTATGTCTCACATTTAAGAGTAATGAGAAGTTGTGGTTATAAAACTTTTACAGTATGGAAAAAAGAGATGTGGTGAAGGGAGAAAACAAAATACGATAGGCTAGCATAACCACAAAAGGAGAGAAGAATTCCAAGATTAGAAGGGAACAAGCATGCCCTATTGACAGCTGGTGATGGTAGGCAGCCTCTAAAATGACCCCCCGAGATCCCTGCCTCTAAATTTTCATGTCTTTTGCAATTCTCTCATTTTGATTGTGGTCTGGACATACGGACTTGTTTCAGAAGAACTGAATATGTCAAACGTAACAGTATGCCATTCCTCAGATTACATTACAGATGATCCTGGCTCTTAAACCTTTATTGGTGCGTTGTAGTTAGACATCATAGCGAGGTTCAATGTGATAGAAACATACATGCACACAGCACTTGGTGGGATTCCCTCCAGATCCCACCCCACTTCTTCCCGTCCCATACACGTTAGTGAGATTGGTAGTGATACCTTCATATATGGCCATAGCTTACTTGAACTGTTTCCTTCATCAAGCCTGTTTTTCCCCTCCCAACCACCATCATCAAATCTCCTTCCACTATTGTACTAGTCTCTCTCCTCATTTATCTGAAGTCTCTTTTGTTTCCTATTTTTCCCCATCTTCCACATATGAAAGAAAACATAGAATCTTTAACTTTATGAGACTGGTTGAGCTCAACTAGCACAATATTCTCTAGTTCCATCCATTTTCCTGCAAATGACATGATTTTGTTATTCTTTACGGCTGAGTCAAATTCCACTGTGCATATATCACATTTTCTTTATTCATTTGTTGATGAACAGCTAGGTTTGTTCCACAATTTGGCTGCTGTGAATTCTGCTGTTATAAACATAGATATGCATGCATCACTACAGTATTCTGACTTTAATTCTTTGGAAAGATACCGAGGAGTGGTATAGCTGGGTCATATGGTGGTTTTATTCCTAATCTTTTGAGGAACATTCACACTGATCTCCATAATGATTGTATTAATTTACAATCCCACCAACAGTGTATAAGAGTATCTATTTCCCCACATCCTTGCCAGCATTTATTATTCTTTGTATTCTTGATGATTGCCATTCTAACTGGAGTTATATGGAATCTTCATATAATTTTGATTTGCATCTCCCTGATGTCTAATGATGTTGATCATTTTTTCATATATTTATTGGCCATTTGTACTTCTTTTGAGAAGTGTCTATTCAGTTAAATTGTTCACCTTTGGATTGAGCTTTTTTGGTGTCAATTTTTAAAAGTTCCTTATATAGTCTAGATATTAGTTATCTCAGAGAAGTAGCTGGCAGAGACTTTCTTCTACCCCGTAGAGGACCCTGGCTTTTCTGACTTTCCCTACCTCTATCCCTTCCTCGCTCATTCTGAGGGAAACCATCTACCTGCTGTGTGTGAGCTGCCCAGGGATATCACAGGTGCAAAGGCACTGATGATATATGTGGACATGAGCCATATGAAGAGCAAGGAGGGAAATCCTTCTGCAGCCCAGCTGAGATGATGTTACCCCACATACCCTGAGCACAGCTAAGTGAGGGTCTTGGAGCAGAAGGACCCTACTAGAGCAGGCCTGGATTCTTATCTCACCAAATTATGAGCTCATGTGTGTTCACTCTTTCAAATGGATCATCATTTTCTCTATGTATCCTAAATTTGTCATGCCTAAGCACATTGGTATGTTTTCTGTTAAAAGAGTAAGCTTCCGGAGGGCAGACATAGTAACATCCAACAAATTCCATGTATTGTTTATTTCAGAATATAAATGTAGGCACATCATTCAATGTGTTCTCTTGATGAACATAATTGGATTTTCTACAAAAATGAGCTATTGATTTGAATTACAATTACCTAAATAATTGCTTCAGATCCATGGTTCATGTTCATTTTAGGTTATTGGGTATAAAAATTATTTATTCATGGTTTAGGCTCCTCCACTTATCACGTTAAAAAACTACAAGTTAAGTAATGGAAAGTTGATACTAAATCCTCTATAATCTGTCAGAGAAAAACATCTCCCTTTCAAATCACAAGAAATCAAAAGCATGAAATGTCATTCTACATGGTTTTACTTTACAGTTAATTCCATAAATTGTGATTAGTTTGAATATATGTAATATTAATAGTTTACTTTCTGCATCAACAGATCTGAACTTCAGAACCCTTGTCTGTTTGCTTTTAATTTTCACAATGCTTGGTTAAAAGTTATATCAAGGGCTTTTCATGCTTAAAAAAGACAGAGAACCATATGTAAAGTTATGATAATATTCTGTTCAAACTAGTTTATACTGATTGACATTAAATGGAAATTTTTATGGCCAAGCAAATATAAAAAAAATAAATGAAACTATTGAATTATATGAGTTATATAACATAAATTATTTGATGTTGAAAACTACATAATAGCAAAAATTGCTATCTATATATGATAAAAATTACTAGGCAGAAAATATCAGCAATAAATATAAAATAATTATACTACATATAATTACATTCTATTTTTTTCCAATAATTTTTTAGTGTCTACAAAGGGTGAAGAACCTACTATTAGAACTGACAAGCCTGCTTGATAGAAATATGCCATTTTGTGGTCACTTACATATATATTTTTGAAAAGCCATAACTGATAGCTTTCAAAATGATTTGTCAATACACAGAGCTTTAAAATAAAAACAAATAACAAATAACCTGTCAAAATATGACTGCATAGAAAAGTTATTCTGAGAATAGTTTAGAAATAAATGTCTTTCATAGGCTTCTGTCACACAAATCAAATCATATTCCATAAAATACAATTATTAATTAATGTTATTACCTACATTATTTAACATAAAAATTGATATTTCTAGATTCAAAATTCTAAGCTTTGACATGTTTTGATATATCTAAACAAATTTGGAGTTACTGAATCTGAAGATAACATCAACTGTAGCTATCATTATTTTGTTTATTTAGAAGAAAAACACTCCCACTTAAATGCTGATTTACCAGGGGATTTTAAGATACTTCACACATTCAGATATATTGAATATGGGAAAATATTCATATTCTTTGAATGATATATGATAATTGCCTTATACATCCTATACAAAATATTCTGAGAAAATCTCAAGGTCTTCAAAGAATTGAAATATGTTTATGCTAGGAAAAATAATCCACTAAAATCACTTTTTTAAACTACTCTTTTTTTAGATGAGAGTTTCTATTTATGTATTTGTAAAAATCCACATTGACTTTTAATGAACATCAATTATACTACAATTTTTCATATTACTCGTGAAAGAAAATAATTTAGACTCCTTTACAAAACTGCCAATTGCAATTTATCTCTGTTCTTTCGGGGAAGAGAAGGTTCATAAATCAGCAAGTTGAGCATTTACTAACTGACAAAGAAACACAATTACAAATGAATGATACACTCTAATATTTTCCCTGAAATATACAAATTTAATGCAGGCTTAGTACAGAAGCTTCTAAAAATTTTTGAAGAAAAATTTCTTTTTTTTTATATGACCTGAAATTACTGAAAGGACTCCCAAGATTATAAAAAAAATATTTGGAAAAAACACCATTGCATTGTTTTAAAATTTCAAGGTATAGAAAATTTTACATTGCTGTAATTCTGTTATGTCTGTAAACATTATATCTGAGACCGACAACATATAGATACGATAGAGTATTTTCTCCAAGCTTCCTAAACCATGAAATTGCAGCATCTATGTCAAAGAGAGGCCACTTATTTTCATAAGAGCTGGCTTTGGGTTCTATCCGTGTGATCAATATAAATCCCCTGGGCATCAACTTCCTTCACCATGAGGTTTATATTCCACACATACTGATTTTAATGATGAAGTAGTATATATACAGGTCCTGGTTCCATGCCTGAAGTGTAACTGGTTATTGTAAAAACTAACTCGCATTATTTTACAAGGACACAAAGAGAAACCTTAGGGAGTAATTATGTAATAAACAAGAAGACAGTAGCACTTGTGTTGCTGTGTTGTGCTTTGACTAACTTTTCAAAGCCTATTAAGGCAATGAAATCTCACCTTGCTTCAGTATGCTCTTACAGAAAATCCTGTCCCTTTTGCCAGAAGCGGTTTTTCCCTCAGGGGCCACAGAAATGTCTGAGACATCTTTGATTATCAAGACTGGTAGTGCCTAACACTGGAATCTGGTGTGTATAGGCCAGGAATGCTGATGAACTCCATAAGATGCATAAAAGAGCTCTCAAATCAAGGAACTATCTAGCCAGAAATCTCAATTGTGCTGTGTTTGAGAAGCACAGCCCTATTCATTTTTTTTTTTTTTTTGCAGTACAGGGGATTGAACCCAGGGGTATTTTACCTCCAAGCTACACCCCCAGCCTATTTTTTATTCTTTATTTTGAAACAGGGTCTCGCTAAGTTGCAGAGGGCCTCACTAAGTAGCTGAGGCTGGCCTCGAACCTGGATCCTCCGGTCTCTGCTTCCCAAGTACTGGAATTACAAGCGTGTGCCACCATGCCCGGCTTGTTTCTTAGCCATTATTTCACACAAAGTGTGAATTGCAATAAAGATTATAAAAATAACTTGCTTGAAAAGTTAAAAATATAGTTTTTTCTTTTTATTAGGAAAAATAATAAAAATTAAGATGTATTTGTGTCATTATATCATCTTTTTGTAGCACCTAGTTTCAGATTATGAGGCAGTTAGTTGTTTCTTTGTTTCAAAATCAAGTTTGTGGCCAGGAATACCATGTCCCTATTGTACTCAAAGGCAATTACGGGTTCTTTTGTAGAAGTCTAAGACTTGGTAATTTCTGAAGAATTTGTCACATTTCCCACCCGAAACGGGGTGGGGGATAAGATTCATAATGCACTTAAGGCTCTATTATGTGTCAAGAACTGCTGTCTCTGTTTGTTTGAGTTTTGAAATATACATTTTTGTAATATTCACACATCTGTGCCATATCCAACTGCATGCTGAGACCTGCTACCTTACTATGTCAGGACCTTCTACCTATGGGACACTTTGCTGAGTACTACATATATCAAGCTAATTTACCACAGTGTCTCCTTCTAAAAGCTCTAGAATATCTTTTGTGGTTGGAGAATAATCAATTACTTACTCAATTCAATTCAACAAATATTTATTAAGCATTCACTCATTCTTGCTTTATCTCCCCTTGTGGGTTGCTATCCTTAAGAGCAGCTGAAGAAGCAAAATGACTTCCATTTATTAAAGACTTTTATTTTAAAGATACTTAAGTGCAGTTCACAGCTCTTCAATTGCTCTTACCAAATCCTCAGAGGCTCCATTGTAGAGGAAATTCATGTTCTATCATACAGAAACAAGAATAATGCACTCCCTTTTCATTTTGTCATGAAAATATCAGAATTATAACTAGGGAAGGAATATACAAAGTAGTCATGGTATGTCTAAATATGAGTCATTGTATGTTACTACTATAAATAAACTCATTTACATATTCATATTAAGATAATGATGAGGATTTACTCCTTCAAAATGCTAATGTTAAATACTTGTAATGCATATTAAATGGAAAAAAGGTATATTTTGTTTACTACATTTCATTAGCTCCTGATTTAGATAACACAAAAGCCTGCTAAATGTTTTGGGAAACATATGCTTCTATATCCAATAAGGACCAACACATTTTTTCCTTTTTATTCATGAGTAATAGAAAGAGTGGTTAGATTCCAATCTTAAAATAAATATTCTTTATTTGGATCAATATATAGATGATTCCTTCCAAGAACATTAGTCATAGTACTGCTGGGAACTGTCTGCAGATTTATCCCAGCCAAAAAAAAAAAAAGATAGGGCATCTCTAGAGAACCCTTATGGGTTCTATTTTCCCTACCTTGGGACTCAGAAGAGTGCCCCATTATACTCTCTCAGGAATGTCAAAAATAATACCCTATCTGTCATCTGTCTTGGAGCCAGGATTATGTTTCTTTCATAGGAAGTTTACTGCATTAGTACTTTGTAAGGTTGTTTCAAAGTCAAAGAACCAACTCTGTGGGTTAGTACTACCGAGGACACCTCAAAGACAATTGTTTTGCCTTTTTTTAAGCACACCCCAAATTAACTCTTCAGAAAATGCAAAATTATGAACAGCTCATCCCCCTCTTGGTGATGAACTGAGATCTGGGATGTTTATCTCAATAAACTCTAGCTTCTAGATTCATCAAACATAAAAATAAAAGGTTTATAACTATCATAAGCAAGGCCTTCACTGACTACACAACATACTTCATTTTCTGCAGCATGACATTAAAAGCTCTTTCCAGTCAGATTTCAGCCAGCTTCTGTCGGTGATTTCCCTCCTGGGCACATGGAAGGAAGGGATTCTTTTACATTGATTTTTATAGGCATGTCTGTTTTTTCCTATATTCTTTGCCCTTATGTCTCAAATCCTTTTTGAAAAATATTTTCCTAAGGTGTAGGAACATATGTTGTTCATTTTACTATCCTCTATAGTGCCTTAGAATATGATTTACAAATACAAATACGATTTACTGTGTACACACAGTGGAAATTTAGCAAGTCTTTAAAGAATCAGAAATAATAAACAGAATGAAATAAAACAAGTTTGTATATCTTCATAACAAAAAGAAAAATAAAGAAATAACGAATTGGGCTATTTTTCAGCCTCAAAGGTAATCAGAAATCACAGGATTGTTGGCTTTAGGACCACTGTTTTCTTCATTGTCCAGTTTACCAAAGCATTGCTAACTTCTGTGTTTCTTTGCAAACCACTAGCTTCTTAGCAACTAGGAAATATGCTCACAAATCTACTATAACTTTTGTATGGAAGGTAACAATCCCTCAGTCAAAAATCCACTTTTTATTTTTGTGTCTTATTTTTGACAGCTTCCATGGAATTCACCTCTCACATACACATCTTTTTAAAATATATTTTATTGGTGTATTATAGCCTTACATCATAATGTAGTTCATAGTGATAGTGACATACATACACACAGCAGTTGGTGAGTTTTCCCCCTCACATACACACATAAGCCACTGTTATGGCTTGGCTTCTGTGGTGACTTCCTCAACTCATTCCACTATCTGATCACCTTCGTGTGTACATTGTTTCTATCCCATCATTTAAACAGCTAATCATCTAACTACTTTTAATTTTTATTCTCACATCCTTTTCCCAGATAACACAATATTTTAACATATCTCTTTCTTTGTACATAAATGACTCATCCTTCACTTTTTCTAAAACTTTGATCTCACTGGCAATGCTTAATTAATTGCATGGAGTTGCATCAAATACCCCATTTCTTATTTTGAGACTGTATTTTCAAAACTGGTAGTCACATTACAAACTTTGGAACCTTCAGGGTTTAAGATACTATGAACACTAAATAGGGAAATATTGCTTCTCCATAATTCATTATGTATACATAACTCAAATTTATATGGAATTGTAAGATTTATAAAGAGATTGGATTATTATCTTCAAATTTAAACATAGACCAAAAATAGCCATTCAATAAGATAGCTTTGTTAGCAGAAAAAGCTTTCTAAACTCACAGGTGGGATGGGGTTAATCATCAGCAGGTTAAAAAGTGTCTCAGGCATAGAAATCACTGCACATCTGTTCTCTCTCATCACCCAACTACATAATACATTGAAATGGAACATATTGCTAGTTTTTTTTCTTTCTGAAATCTTTAAATAAATTTGGGGAAGATTTCATCCTATCATGCTTTCTTATAGGATAACATTTTAGGACTGCAGTTACAAACAAGAACAACAGAATGTATTACACAAACATATTCTATTTTTATTTTCATTGGCATTAATAATCATGTGCAGCATTCATTGTTAGAAGTGATTTGTGTGGAAAATAAAAATATGTTTCTGGTTCAGTAAATGAATCTCAGATGCGTAGCCACACTTGACAAATTTTAGCCACTAATGCCTTAATCCTTCCCCAACATCCCTGATGCAATCGCTGAAAGCCTAAGTATTAATTTGAGAGTATCATTGTGTTTACATCATCTGTGAAAGAGGATTCAGAGTCCATTTTGTGTAAATTGCAATTATACATAGCACATTTTTAGAGGCATCTTTATATAACACTTTACATAATTTAATTGTATTCACTTGATTTTTCCTTGCATGGGAATGAAGGATACAATCCAAACATAAGACACTAACATTGAAGCAACTTGAATTCTAAATAGCAATATAACATTTCTAAGAGTTATTAAGGAAAGCTAATTATCTACTGCAGATTGAAAATGAGAATTTTACCAGAAAATATACTATTAGAATTATTAGAATTATTAAAGCACTTACCTATAAGACAATTGGTATTTTTAATCTCTCATTCTAAAATGTATTCTATTTTGAAATAATTTTAAATTTGCAAGAAAGAGAAGATATTATAGAGGATTCCATATGCCCTCACCTACTTTCAAATAGTTTAGTTGTTAAAATTAAATTGTATATTCTAGGACCAAAGGTGATACAAAATGTTACATTTAGTTGTCATATCTCCTTGGTCTCTTCCAGTCTGTGATTCCTTGTCATTGATACACTTGAAGGGTACTGGTCAGGTACATTGTATTATGCCCCTCAATTTAGGATTGTCTGCTTTTTTTCTCATTATTAGACTGTGCCATTGATTTGAGGGAAGAATAATGCAAGGATTAATTCCTTCCTTATTATAACATCTTATCATATCATGGGGTGAAAGATGATGACTGACTTCACTGTTTAACTCCAATGACTTAGCTAAGAAAGTATCTTCCAGGTCTCTCAATTGTAACATTATTATTGTTCCCTTTCCAGATTCCATTGAAAGTCATTCATCAGATCCAGCCCTCACTAAAGAGAAGAAGAATTGAGCTCCTCCTCCTAGAAGAAGCAGTGTTGAAGAATTGTGGATGTATGTTAAATGCATCAAAAAGTAAATAAGAATTTTGAGGAAAACTACTTAAAATTATACAAATATCCTGTTTCTTTTTATAGATGTGCCACTAATTTTACACTTATTCAACTGTTTTATCTTTTATACTCTATGAATATATATGATTATACATGGTTTATATGTGTGCTTAGTGACATATTTTATTTATAATATTATTTATTTTAAATGATATATTAAAAGTGAATATATATATGTGTGTATATATTCTTTCAATTTTTCTCTTAGCCATGCTAATGTATATGATCTCTTTACTACATGTCCTATATAATTATTATGCATTGAATCAAGGGGACTATTTTATATATATACATATAGTATATGCTCCATAAATATTCGTATGACTATAAATATGAATAAGTACTAAGTGAATGAGGCTGATTTTTTTTTGGTACTGGGGATTGAACCCAGGGGCATTCTACCTCTGAGCTACACCCCCAGCCCTATTTTTTTTATTCTTTATTTTGAAACAGGGTCTCACTAAGTTGTGGAGGGCCTCACTAAGTAGCTGAGGCTGGCCACGAAACTGGATCCTCTGGTCTCAGACTCCCAAGTACTGGGATTACAAGCATGAGCCACCATGCCCAGCCAGGCTGATCTTTTAAAAATCAATCATATTAACATCCTGTTAAATAAAAAAATACTGTAAATATAAATACTAAAATGGCTAGCTTAGTGTTTTATATTCAA
Organism: Glis glis; assembly: GCA_004027185.1. NCBI lineage: Eukaryota > Metazoa > Chordata > Mammalia > Rodentia > Gliridae > Glis > Glis glis. The sequence continues at coordinate 634 of PVJS01063186.1, read as the reverse complement.
TATAGATACAAAATTTAGTTTTTTTGTTCAGGAGTATGATCCGGCTATACCACTACTGGTTATCATACCAAAGGGATTGAAACTGGAAAACAACAGTAATACATGCATACCCATGTTCATAGCAGCACAATTCACAGTGGCCAAATTATGGAACCAACCTAGATGTCCATCAACAGATGAATGGATTACAAAATTATGGGAAATACACATAGTGGAATTCTACTCAGCAATAAAGAAGAACAAAATAACAGCATTTGCATGAAAATGGAAAGATCTGGAGAACATTATGTTAAGTGAGATTAGCCAATCACAAAAAAAGAAGGGACATATGTTTTCATTAATATGCACAACCTAGAGAGTAGTGGGGACACAAAAGGGACTCCAATGACAACAGAGAACCCTCAGTGGTGCAAGGGAAGGGGTACAAGGGAAGGGGAAGGGCAAGAAAGAAGTGAATCTATGGAATTACTATCATAAACAATGTGTACATATGAGATTACACCAACATCATTCTCAGTGCTACATGTGGGAGGGGAGGCGGGGCGGAGGGACACCAAGAGCTGTGTGCATGTATGTTAACACCAAACTGATACTCATTGTGATGTGAGACTACAATGCACCAATAAAAACATAT
>PVJS01063185.1:0-10547 GCA_004027185.1 Glis glis | reverse complement strand
TTTTTCTATGCTTTATTTTTGAAACCGGGTCTCACGAAGGTGCGGAGGGCCTCGCTAGGGAGAGAGAGAGAGAGAGAGAGAGAGAGAGAGAGAGAGGAGAGAGGAGAGAGAGAGAGAGAGAGATTGATCGCACGCGCATGCGCGCTGAGGCTGGCCGCGAACCCGGATCCTCCGGTCTCCACCTCCCAAAGTACTGGGATTACAAGCGTGCGCCACCACGCCCGGCTCCGGCTCCAATTTTTAAAAATTTTGAAAAAGGGTCTCACTAATTTGCTGAAGGTGTCCTTGAGCCTGATCCTTCTGTCTTAGTCTCTCAAAGTTACTGGAATTACAGGTGTGGGCCACCACACACAGCCAATCCTGATTCTAACAGGACCCCTGTCCTTTATCAACTAAAGATCAGTTAAGCCAGGCGTGGCAGTGCACGCTTATAATCCCAGTACTTGGGAGGCTGAGACAGAAGGATTGCAGGTTCGCGGCCAGCCTCAGCAAGTAGTGAGAATTTCATCAACCTAGTGAGACCCTATTTCAAAAACAAAAATAAAGTAGGGCTAGGGATGTAGCTTGGAGGTAGAATGCCCCTGGGCTCAATTCCCAAAACTACACACAAAAAAAGAGTTTGCCAAGTCAGGATCAGCTTAACTAATAGAGCAAACATAATGTACTAATAATCTGTAGGGCCAGGCGTGGTGGTGCACCCCAGGAATCCCACTACTTGGGAGGCTGGGATAGGAGAATCACAGCTTCAAGGCCAGCCTCAGAAACTTAAGGCCCTGTTTCAAAATAAAATAGGGCTAGAGAGATAGCTGAGAGGTAGAACACCCCTGGGTTCAATCCCCAGAATCACAAAAAAAAAAAAAAAAAAAAAAACCCTGTAGGAAAAATCTTGTGCTACAGAGGCTTCCAATGCAAAAAGAACAACTTGCATTATGAAGAACAGGAACTTGCCTAGGACAAAGGCTCCGCTCTCCCCAGAACCAGGTCAGAGAACTAAAGCCATTTAATGTCTGTATTTCACAATGGTGATACTGGAAGTAGGACTACAATGTTTGGTCAGGCTACTTAACCTGAGCAGAGTAGTCTTCAGATTTCATACTTTGACCTCCTTCATATTCATGAGTTCCCTTAATAATTCTACCTGTCATTTTTCCACAGTCTCTCACATAAAAGTCCATTGATCATTCAGAAAGGAAGACCAAAAAAGATTACTACTAGCTGGGTGTGGTGGCACATGCTTGTAATCCCAGTACTTGGGAGGCTGAGACAGGTGGTTCGCAGGTTCACAGCCAGCCTCAGCAACCTTGCAAGGTCCTCCACAACTTAGTGAGACCCTGTTTCAAAATAAAAGAATAAAATAGGACTGGGAGTGTAGCTCAGAGGTAGAATATCCCTGGATTCCATACCCAGTACCACAAAATAGAAAGAAAGAAAAAAAAAAAAGAATCAAGTAGTAGGGCATGGTGGCATGCACCTGTAATCCTAGTACTTGGGAGGCTAAGATAGGAGAATCACAGGTTTGAGGCTAGCCTCAGCAACTTAGTAAGACCCTGTTTCAAAATAAAAAATAAACCAGGCATGGTGGTGTACACTTAATCCCAGTACTTGGGAGGCTGAGACAGAAGGATCCCAGGTTGAGGACAGCCTCAGAAAGTAGTGAGACTCAGCAACCTAGCAAGACCCTGATTCAAAACAAAAAATGAGCCGGGCATGGTGGCGCACGCGTGTAATCCCAGTGCTTGGGAAGCTGAGACCGGAGGATCTGGGTTCACGGCCAGCCTCAGCTACTTAGTGAGGCCCTCTGCAACTTAGCGAGACCCTGTTTCCAAATAAAGAATAAAAAATAGGGCTGGGGGTGTAGCTCGGAGGTAGAACGCCCCGGGTTCAATCCCGGTACCACACACACACACAAAAAAAACCCCAACAACACAGGTTTGAAGATAGCCTCAGCAAGTATTGAGACTCTCATCAACCTAGTGAGACTGTTTCAAAAAATAAAAATAAAAAGTCTAGGGTGAAGCCAGGCATGGTGGTGCACGCTTGTAATCCCAGTACTTAGGAGGCTGAAACTGGAGGATCCAAGTTCGTGGCCAGCCTCAACTACTTAGTGAGGCCCTCTGCAACTTAGCGAGACCCTGTTTCAAAATAAATAACAAAAAATAGGGCTGGGGGTGTAGCTCAGAGGCAGAACGCCCCTGGATTCAATCCCCAGTACCGCCAAAAAAAAAAAAAAAAAAAAAAAAAACCAGGCCTATGAATGCCAGGCGTGGTGGCGAACCCTTCTCTTCCCACCTCTTCTGAATCATAATATGAAGGTAGGATCAAGGAATCTGTAGTGCGAACAAGCATCTCAGATGATGATGTTAATTTACTGTTAATTTACAGACCCCAAAATTTTGGCAGTTGAGAAAGAACTGAAAGAAAGACAGATGTTAAGAAAGATCTATTACTAAAGTTGCCTCCCTACTGTTTCAAATTTCACATCCTACTCAACTCTCTGTGTGTGTGGTACTGGGGATTGAACTCAGGGGTCCACTACCACTGAGCTACATCCCAGCCCTTTTTATTTTGAAACAGGACTCCTTAAATTGCCTAGTCTGGCTTTGAACTTGTGATTCTCCTAACTCAGCCTCCCAAGTACTAGAATTATTGGGGTGTGTCACCATGCCCAACTTACTCAACTCTTATCATATAATGTATTGATATGCCAGGCATGGTGGTGCTCACCTGTAATTCCAGTACTTGGGAGGCTAAGACGGGAGGATTGCAGGTTCGAGAATAGCCTCATCAAGTAGTGAGACTCTCATCAACCTAGCAAGCTGCTGTTTCAAAATAAAAATAAAATTGGGCTGGTGGTGTAGCTCAGAGGTAGAATGCCCCTGGATTCAATCCCCAGTACAAATAATAATAATAATAATAATAATAACGCACTGTAGCCGGGCGTGGTGGCGCACGCTTGTAATCCCAGTACTTTGGGAGGCGGAGACCGGAGGATCCGGGTTCGTGGCCAGCCTCAGCTCTCGCTCTCTCTCTCCTTAGTGAGGCCCTCCACAACTTAGTGAGACCCGGTTTCAAAATAAAGTATAAAAAAATAGGGCCGGGGGTGTAGCGCGGAGGTAGAACGCCCCTGGGTTCAATCCCCGTACCGCAAAAAAAACAAAACAAAACAAAACAAAAAAAACCACACACACACTGATACAAGGCAGAAGAATTACTGCGTGGCTTTAGTGAGATGTACCAAATCTGGTTTCCTGTTAGCTGCACACTTGGATTCTAAGAACCAGAAATGCCAGCCCTCCCTTCTCTGCCTACCATGCTGTCCTGTTTCACTATGCCCATGCATTCATTCACCTGCTACTAATCTAAAGGAGAAGCAAATATACTCACCTCACCACTAGCACCCAACAAGGATTCCCGCCCCCCATCTTTGGCTCATCTACCAAGTGTCAAGGAATCACCTCACTTTGAGGCTGATGGTCAAAGTGAATGCACAGAGATCTGAGCCCTTGTCTTTAAAAATTCTGGGTTATGACTGGGAGTGGTGGTGCATGCCTGTAATCCCAGTACTTCGGAGATTAAGACAAGAGGATTGCAGGTGCAAGGCCAGTGGGTAGTAATTTAGCAAGATCCTGTTTCAAAATAAAAAATAAAAAGGAGCTGGGCATGGTGGCACATGCCTGTAATCCCAGTACTTGGGAGGCTGAGACAGGAGGACTGCAGGTTCGTGGCCAGCCTCAACACCTTGTGAGGCCCTCTGCAACCTAGTGAGGCCCTGTTTCAAAATAAAGAATAAAACAGGGCTGGGAGTGTAGCTCGGAGGTAGAATGCCCCTGGATTCCATCCCCAGTACCACAAAAATAAATAAATAAATTAATAATAAAAAATAAATTAAAAGGGCTGTGGACGTAGCCTGGAGATAAGAATGCCCCTGGGTTCAATCCTCAGTACAAAATACAAATAAAATAGGGCTGGGGATATAGCTTGAAGGTAGAATGCTGGAGTTCAATCCTTAGTACAGGGGAGGGGGAAAGTTTTAGGCTTTAAGCCTATTTACTTTACAGGACAAAACCAACTCAGTTTTGCTGAAACCAATTTCAGACTCAGGCCTATGTAAGAGATGTGCAGTGGTCTAAGTCTGCTGTAAAGGAACCACTGGTATTTATTTAAGTGCCTTGAAAAAGGTCAGAAATAATTTAGAAACATCTTTGGATTGATTTCCTAAAGTTCCAAACATCCTAGTTTGGAGAAGCAATTCTCAGTGGGATAAAAATAACTCTCTTTAGGGTTGATTAAGCACGTTGACCTCAAGAATCCCGACATGAGCCAGGCATGGTGGCACATGCTTGTAAATCCCAGTACTTGGGAGGCTGAGACAGGAGGATCTGGGTTCGCGGCCAGCCTCAGCTACTTAGTAAGGCCCCCCACAACTTAGCAAGACCCTGTTTCAAAATAAAGAATAAAAAAATAGGGCTGGGGGTGTAGCTCAGCGGTAGAATGCCCCTGGGTTCAATCCCGGGTACCACACACACACACACACAAAGAATCCCGACATGAACTGATCCCAAATCCAACCCCAGATCATCTGTGAAAAGGCATGTGTGTGCATGTGTGTGTTGCTAGGGATTGAATCCAGGGCTTCCAGCATGCTAGGAAAGTACTCTTCCACTGAACTACACACCCAGCCAAGACATTTTTTAAGTCAAAGCTGAGGAACCCATGTCTAATATTAAGGCCATTAATTTGTATTAATTAATTTGGATCAACAAGTCAAATAATCAAGACTCTAAAGTAGTCTTATTTCTCCAACTTGGGTGCCTATTTAAATGACCTGACAGTGGATAGGATAGAACAATAGAACAGTGACTAGCATTTTTGTCTCCTCCTAAGGTTAAAAAACCTCTTCTCAGAAAAGTGAAACTACATTTGACCTTGAGAATCAAAGTGGTAGGGACCAGTTCTTCCAGGTTAGAAGACTATTTTGTCTTTCTTCAATACCTATCTTAATATGAAAGTAAAATCTATTACCAATGACAACTACCAGCCAAGCTTCAGGCAAATCTAGAAAGCTCAGGCAGGTGAGAGCAATGTTAACAAGCTGAAAGGCTTCTTGGTATCCAGGTCTTACTGCTTAGTTCTCAGGAAATTCCACTCCTGAGTTTGAAGGGCTTTATTAGTTGGTTTTTTGTTTATTTTTCAAGACAGGATCTCGCTAAGTTGCCCAGCCTAGCCTCCTGCTTCAACCTCCCTAGTCCCTGGGATCACAGGCTTGTACCTCCAGGTACGGTAGGCTTTGCTAGTTTTAAGGGTCAAAAGCCTTCTAATGGCTTCCAATTTATAGTTTTCTATGATTCTCGGGTCCATCTCTAACATAAAAGTAAATTATATAGCTCTATCATCCCAAAAGCATTCTGAGCTTCCCTAGGGACTTATGAGACAAGATAAATTTGAAAGGTAAATCCAAAAGCTTCTTCAAATTCACTGTAGGGTTAGACTATCTGGTCTAGGTTAGCAGCTCTGCAATGAGCTAATTATAGTGTCCCCTATTCTGCCAAAACACTATCTAGAACTTGCTTCATTTCTCAAGAGGCTTCCTTACCCTGTTCCCTGGCAGCAGGAGTTGCAACAGCCAAGTAAGACAAGTATCTCCCAAATGATCAGTTTCTAGCTTGCTGCTGGGTTCCTGGAAGAACCCCAAGATAAATCCTACAGGTGTCACTTTATCTCTGCCAACCATGCAGGATAATACAGAGCAAGCCCAAATCATTCCTAAGCCTCTTCTTTCTCTCAGGTGCTGACAGCTTCAATCTCTTTGCAGAAAAGAAAATATAAGTTCTTTGCAAAAGTCAAGGTCGCTTGAGGGACTGTCCCTGCTTGGATGAGAGGGCTGAGACTCCCTCAGCACAGCAATTTCTCTGTTTAAAGGGCCAAGTTGTCCAGAGCCAAAAATACTGGCAATTTGAAATTGGAGGAATCATTATCTGGAACAGTATTCTAGGATTGAAAAGGCAACAAATGTCAAGCAAAAAGGCCTCAAAGAATAAGAGGACATTCTCCTGGGTAAAGGAGACTTAAGATTACTGCAAGACCTAAGCTAGCAAGTAGTAGGATTGGTCATGTGACCTTGGCATTATTACCTCTTGTCGAGTATCTTCATTTATTGGCCTGCAGTTTGATGGAACCACCTTTCTGGTTCTTTCTCCAATCATACGAGTTAATCAAGCAGGAGGTTTTTACTGAATTGCTCCACCACACCCAAGCTCCTCCGATATAGAGTTAAGTGCAAGAGTCCCAAGGACAAAGAGGAGCTGGGGTCCCACTCCTCGAGCACGAAGTACTACGGTGTAGTAACTAAAGGCTGCAACATTTGTGCCAGAAAAATGGAAACAGGCAGTGCAGGGACTGGCAAGGCCCTCCCTACAAAGCAGAGCCCGAATTAGCCACCACTCCAGCTCTGGTCCAGGGAGAGTGAGCACATCTGGTCACCCCCACCCCCTCCTCCAAACAATTCTTTCCGTAACTCCAGTGGAACACCAGCTCCTTTTTTCCAGGGCCACACAACCCCCTCTTCCACCTTAGACATGTGGGGTGCCAAAAGGGTCAGGCCTCCCCACCGGCCCTATACTGCAGGCCGGCGCCGGCAGCGTTCGCCTCACCTCGAGGAGCCGGAAGGGCAGCGAGGCACATGGCCCCGGGCGCTCCGGGCAGGGCTGGCGGCCCGCCAAGCGCACGGCTCCTTTAAGGCGCACAGGGGTGCGCACGGGTGTGGGGGGAGACCCCGGCGTTCGAGGGCCTGCGGTCGCCTCCGCCCCACCCCAGGACGGCGCGCTCCCTCCCCTGGTTGCTCACCTTGGCTCCCAGGAGCCGGGCGGCCGCAGTGAGTAGAGCCATGGCGGGAGACTTCGGGACCTTGTGGGGAGGGATGGAGGGGTGAGAGCTGCGGCAGGAACGGGGGCCGCCGCCGCTGCACCGGAGGCCGCGCCAACGGGTGGACAAGGTTGAAAGGAGGCGGCTGAGGGAAAGGGTAGACGAACCGGCGGCGGCGCCCAGCGCGGGGTCCTCGGCGAGGCCCCGCCCCCGGCCCGAACCCGATCCGCCCTCTCAGGGGTTCGCCCCGGGCTCGTCCATTGGTCCGGCGCGGCGGAGGGGCGGGACCTGAGCCGTTGACAGCCGTCGTGGCGGGGAGGATTGGACCGCGCGGATTAGGCTAATTAAGGGTGGACTGCGGAGGGGGTTGTAGGTGGCTAAGGTGGTGCCTGAGAACTCAGTTAACTTCTTTTGGCTTTTCCCTTTGCCCTTAACACACTTGGGGTTAGTTCTGCGGAGAATACTGAAGATAAAGCTCCAGGACTCGACCTTTGAAGGTCTTTGGGAGCTAATTCCTTAATATACTATGGCAACTGATCCTTCTCCTACCCCTCCGGCACGCTTTCTTGAAGAATGTCTTTGGTAAATGACTTCAGGGCCCATGGAGGTGACATTAAGGGGAAAACGGGCTGACACCAGAGTTAGCTGCTTGGTGGAGATCATTTGAGGTCAGCCGAGACCGTGGTATTATAGATGCAAACAGACCCCAGTATATGGAGAAGAGCAAAAATGGGAGTTGGAATATGTAGTGCTCTTTTTGAGTTGTCATGTCTGTATCTAATGCCAGGAAATCCAAGTCTTTATTTATTTATTTATTTATTTATTTATTTATTTATTTGAGGTACTGGGGATTGAAGCCAGGGGCATTCTACCTCCGAGCTACACCCCCAGCCCTATTTTTTATTCTTTATTTTGAAACTGGGTCTCACGAAGTTGCGGAGGGCCTAAGTAGCTGAGGCTGGCCGGGAACCTGTGATCCTCCTGTCTCAGCCTCCCAAGTACTGAGATTACAAGCGTGCGCCACCACGCCCAGCTAATCCAAGTCTTAGAAATGCCCCTTAGTATGAAGACTTCCAGAGCCTGTCAGAGCCCTAGACATTAGTCTCATTGACACTCCAGTCACATTAACACTATACTGCCAGCCCAGCCCACGTTTAGCCATATAACCAAGAGCTGCAGACCTACCCTTCATCCAAGAACAGTCATAAGGCACCGTCCCTTTTTGTCACACCACTCCTATTATTCCCATAGGGCTTCTGGGCCACTTCTCCTACTTGGCTATCTTCTATAGTTTCTTACTCTGTGCTCCCCAGAGACCCATGGCACTAAATGACCCATGGCGCTGAAGTGACCTTCCATATCACTCTGGGTAGAACAAAACCTTAGGACTTTTGTACCTCCTTTAAGCCTGTCATTGTCATTAACCAAAAGGCAGAGAGAACCTGACCCAAGGATCAGGACACCTTATCTACAAACTCCAAGTCCGGAGTGAACAGTCCTGTTATCTCCCCACATAGCAGTAACAAGGTTCAGAGGTCTTAGTATCCATCTAAGCCAGGTTTAGATAGACCTCGTTTATAAAAAAAAAACAAACAAAACAAAACTTAGTAATATTAGGACCTAGATTATAACCTGAATTTGACAAAAGAGAATGAAAATCCTTATTTTCTCTTCTCAAGTTTTATCATAGTCATCTTCACACCTATCAACCAATGCTAATCTGGCTGAGGGATTAGACAGGTAGTTCTTAAAAAAAACTTCATAAAGAGAAGCCACTGTGCATACCTGTAACCTCAGTACTTGGGAGGCGGAGACAGGAGAATCGCAGGGAAACCACAGTGCGTGCCTGTAATCTTAGTACTTGGGAGGCTAAGATAGGAGGATTGCAGGTTGGAGACCAGCCTCAGCAATTTAGTGAGACCCTGTTTCAAAAAAGGAAAAATCAAGCTGGGCATGGTAGCGCATACTTGTAATCCCAGTATTTGGGAGGCTGAGACCGGAGGATCACAGGTTCGCGGCCAGCCTCAGCTACTTAGTGAGGCCCTCCACAACTTAGTGAGACCCTGTTTCAAAATAAAGAATAAAAAATAGTGCTGGGGGTGTAGTTTGGAGGTAGAATGCCACTGGGTTCAATCTCTGGTACCGCAAAAAAAAAAAAAAAAAGGAAAAAACAAAAAACTGGACATGGTTGTGCATGCTTGTAATCCTACTACTTGGGAGGCTGAGACAGGAGGATCTCAGATTTGTGACCAGCCTCAGCTTCTTAGTGAGACCCGGTTTCAACATAAAAAAATAGGGCTGAGGGTGTAGCTCAGAGGTAGAGTGCCCCTGGGTTCAATCCGCAGTACCACACACACAAAAAAAGGGATGGGTGTAGCTCAGAGGTAGACTGCCCCTGGGTTCAATCCACAGTACCGAGAGAGGGAGGGAGGGAGAGAAAGACAGAGAGAGGGAGAAGCCATGCTACACCCCCAGAGGAGCACTGACCTCAGCTACCTCCTCGGTAACTTCAAAGCTCCACTGATCAATATTTGCTCCCAATTTAGCATCTCACAGGGGATTTCCTCGTAACCCTAGAATAGTCTGACCTGTTTCCTTCCCTCTGGTTAATTATCCACAGAGACTAGCCAGCCTGATCAGAGGACTAAATTCCAGTGCCCAAAGAGACAGTAGCCATTCTTAGAGTGAGGCTACCAAAGGGTCAATAATTGGGTGGCCATAATTGGATGTGGTTTTTTTTTTTGGTGCTGGGGGTTGAACCCAGGGGTGTTCTACCTCTGAGCTACACCCCCCAACCCTATTTTGTTTTTTATTTTGAAACAGGGTCTAAGTTGCTGAGGCTGCCCTTGAACCTGCCATCCTCCTGTCTCAGCCTACCAAGTACTGGGAATAAAGGCATGCGCCACCATACCTGACTATTTTGGACTTTTAATAACTGGAGGGAGCTGGGTGTGGTGGCGCACACTTGTAATCCCAGTACTTGGGAGGCTGAGACAGGAAGATCGCAGGTTTGCAGCCAGCCTCAGCTACTTAGTGAGGCCCTCCACAACTTAATGAGACCCTGCTTCAAAATAAAGAATAAAAAATCGGGCTGGGGGTGGAGCTCAGAGGTAGAATGCCCCTGGGTTCAATCCCCACTACCAAAAAAAAATAATAATAATAATAATTGGAGGGAGGTTGGGAAACAGTCCCTTGACATAAGGTTCTGGAGCCTAGCATCAAGAGGACTTTATACTTGGGAGACTGAGACAGGAGGATCACAGTTTCAAGACCAACCTAAATAACTTAGCAAGGCCCTCAGCAACTTAGGGAGACCCTGTTTCAAAATAAAAAATAAAAAAAGGGCTGGAGGTGTAGCTCAGAGGTAGAACCACTCTGGTTCAATCCCCAGTACCATAAAAAAACGAGGACTTTATAGACTTTGTGTGTGTGTGTGTGTGTGTGTGTGTGTGTGTGTGTGTGTATTACTGGGGATTGAACCCAGGGGCATTCTACCTCTAAACTACACCCCTAGCCCTATTTTATTTATTTATTATTTATTTATTTATTTATTTATTTATTTATTTATTTATTTTGTGGTACCGGGGATGGAACCCAGGGGCGTTCTACCTCCGTGCTACACCCCCGGCCTTATTTTTTATACTTTATTTTGAAACCGGGTCTCACAAAGTTGCGGAGGGCCTCAC
>PVJS01063184.1:0-10549 GCA_004027185.1 Glis glis | reverse complement strand
GTATAAAAAATAGGGCCGGGGGCGTAGCGTGGAGGTAGAACGCTCCTGCGTTCAATCCCCGGTACCGCAAAAAAAAAAAAAAAGCTACATCTGCCAAGGGTTTTATCTAACGTCCCTACACATAAGAAATGAGCACATAAACTGCTTTTTCTTCCTGATCACATTCTGGTAAAGCATTAGAGTTTTGCTTATATGTATATATAAGAAAAGTCATGCTGGGCGTGGTGGCACTCGCTTGTAATCCCAGTACTTGGGAGGCGGAAACTGTAGGATCCCGGTTCGCAGCCAGCCTCAGCTACTTAGTGAGGCCCTCGCAACTTCGTGAGACCCGGTTTCAAAATAAAGTATAAAAAATAGGGCCAGGGGTGTAGCTCGGAGGTAGAACGCCCCTGGGTTCAATCCGCGGTACCGCAAAAAAAGAAAAGAAAAGTCATTATAGTAAAGATTTTTAAAGTTACCATGATGCAAAATACTAAATAGCAACAATTTCCCAAAGAACTAAGAGAATATATTTGCCCTTTAAACATAAAATAATTCCTAATTTCTATACTCAGCTAAAATTGAACAAAAGAAAAGCTACTTATTTACATTACCAAGAAGTAATTACTATTTCTGAAATTAGGTAACAATTAAAAATAAATATCTTCCAAGTTCAGTCAGTGTTATAAGAGAAATTAAACCAAAGACCAAAACTTAAGGGAGAAAAGCCTCAGGTACCAAGGAACAGGGTTAATAGCCCCAGTGCTGCTAGCTATAGAAGGAGCTATGGTTTTTCTTATTATTAAGCATTCCCTTCTTCTTGTCAATGCTTCTAATAGCCTGCCTCCCTTCTAATTTCCTGCTTTCGGCTGCTCCACATCTGGAAGTCAGAAATCACTCAAGCTTCTTGCCCCTTGGGTGAGACCGAGCCTCCGAACATCACACTTGAGTCAACTAAAGATCTTTTACACGAGCTATTCTCTTGCCCAGTAATTGGTTTCCTTTTGTATTTATTGCTCTCTTCCAGCTAAGTAAAGTACTAGATATCTAACCAGAAAGAAAGTTAGACATGAGCATGCATGGTCCTTGTTCATTCTAACCCAGGACAATTTTTAGATGTATTCTAAGCGAAACAAATTCCTGCCCTAAACAAATAGCAACTTGCAAGAAATATTCATTGTAGGCTCAACATCAGTCTGACAGTGATGAATCCTTCATTATAGGATACACTTAGGTAAAAATATTATGTTCCTTAGTTGTTCTTCCTGTTTCAAAGAACATCAGGTAAGGTGCTGATTTTTTAAAACTAAAGCATGTTTAGAGTTTGGTACTTACTTTTTAGCAAGATCATATTCTTTAGCTTCATAGTATAGCTTCGCAAAATAGAATCCTTTCATTGACTTCTATAAAAGAAATGGGGTTGTTTTACTTTTCATATTTTTAATATGGTACAACTTTTTAATAAGGGCAAAAATTTCCCTAGCAAGGTTAATATTAAATATTTGGCCGGATGTGGTGGCGCATGCCTGTAATCCCAGTACTTGGGAGGCTGAGACAGGAGGATCGCAGGTTCAAGGACAGCCTCAGTAAGTAGAGACTCGAATCAACCTAGCAAGACTGTTTCCAAATAAGAAATAAAATTGAGCTAGGGGTGTAGCTCGAAGATAGAATGCCTCTGGGTTCAATCTCCAGTACCACAAAATAAATAAATATATATATATTTTTTTAATAAATTAGTTGATTCTAGCTGGACATGGTGGCGCACACTTGTAATCCCAGTACTTGGGAGACTGAGACAGGAGGATCACAGGTTCAAGGACAGTCTCAGCAACTTAGGCCCTCTGCAACTTAGTGAGACCTGTTTCAAAATAAAAGAATAAATTTGGGCTGGGGGTATACCTCGGAAGTAGAATGTTCCTGAGTTCCATTCCCAGTACCACAAAAGTAAAGTAAAATAAAATATTTGATTTTACGTTAAAGTTTAAAAAAAAAAAGCTGGTGTGGGGGTGCACGCCTGGTGTGGTGGAACACATCTATAATCCCAGTACTTAGGAGACTGATACAGGACAATCACAGGTTTGAGGACAGCCTCAGCAACTCGGCAAGGCTCCCAGCAATTGAGACCCTGTTTCAAAATAGAAAATAAAATAGGACTGGGGATGTAGCTCGGAGGTAAAATGCTACTGGGTTCAATCTGCAGTGCAAAAACAAAGATCAAAAAAAATTTGCTCAAGAAATGCTTGTACATTGTAACAGTTATGATTCCATATTTTATAATTCTTATAAAACAAAAGGTAAAGTCAGCCTGGCCTAGTGGCGCATGCTTGTAATCCCAGTACTTGGGAGGCTGAGACAGGATGATCGCAGGTTCACGGCCACCCTTAGCTACTTATTGAGGCCCTTGGCAACTTAGTGAGACCCTGTTTCAAAATAAAGAATAAAAAAATAGGTCTGGGGGTGTAGCTAGAGGTAGAATGCCACTGGGTTCAATCCCCAGTACTGTAAAAAAAAAGTAAACTCAACAATAGCAAGACCAGCAGACTTCAGAAGTTAAGAATTCATATCAGACATGGAGGCTGAAGCAGGAGGCTCACCAATTCAAGGCCAGCTTGGGCAACTTAGCAAAACTGAATCAAAATAAAAGGGCTGGAGCCAGGCGTAGTGGCGCACGCTTGTAATCCCAGTACTTGGGAAGTTAAGACGGGAGGATCCAGGTTCGCGGCCAGGCTCAGCTACTTAGTGAGGCCCTCCGCAACTTAGTGAGACTCTGTTTCAAAATAAAGAATAAAAAATAGGGCTGGGGGTGTAGCCCGGAGGTAGAATGCCCCTGGGTTCAATCCCCAGTATCACCCCCCCCAAAAAAAAGGCTGGGTATGTAGCTATGTAGCTCAGTGGTAAGGTACTACCTAGCATGTGCAAAGCCCTGGGTTCGACCTCCAGTACCATGGGAAAAAAAATTCCTAGCAGTCTTGGCAACCTTATAAACTGTGTGGTGCCTAGCACGCTCTCACTTTATAGACAGGTAAACAGAAACCAGCTTCTCTCGGGGAGGAAGCAAACCAGAAACTCTTTTCTATCATGTGTAAGCCTCTGTGGAAATAAGCAAATGCTTCAGATCGATTAAAGAACTGGAGATTCCCTGATTCGCGTACTATTCTCTCTACTGATCAGTATTTCACAATCGAGGAATCAAAAGGAGGAAATAAAAATCGAATTCTTCAGGGAACAAACCAAGTCTACACCTTGGCTCTTTATTTCCATAAACTCCAAAGTCCAGAGTGCAGTACACAAGATTATGTGCAATCATAATGTAATAAAGACTAGTAGGTTATCACACATCTTGTTTTTGAAGGCTACCCAAGGCCATGGGGAAAACTGACATGTAAGTTTAAAAAGCAGTCTATACAATGTTTTCAACTGTATGTTGGTTTTTGTTTTTTATGGTACTAAGAATGGAACCCAGGGGCATTCTACCTCCGAGCTAAACCCCCAGCCCTTTTTTATTCTTTTATTTTGAAACAGGGTCTAAGTAGCTGAGGCTGGTCTTGAACCTGTGATTCTCCTGTCTTAGCCTCCCAAGTACTGGGATTACAAGTGTGTGCCACCATGCCCAGCTTCAACTGTATGTTTTTAAGTAGGTATATATGTAGCTGCTTATTACCCTCTGAATTACAAAATGAAGGATTTTTCTGTAGTTTTCTAATTTCCTAAAACAAACTCTTATTGTACTCAAAACAGGTATTGACAAAATGTGTTGTGTTTTTTTGGGGGGGTACTAAAGTTTGAACCCCAGGGGCATTCTACCTCTGAGCTACACCTGCCCCCAGCCCTATTTTATTCTCTATTTTTAAGTTCTTTTTTTTTTGTGGTACCGGGGATTGAACGCAGGGGCGTTCTACCTCCGAGCTACACCCCCGGCCCTATTTTTTATCCTTTATTTTGAAACCGTGTCTCACGAAATAGCGGAGGGCCTCACTAAGTAGCTGAGGCTGGCCGCGAACCCGGATCCTCCGGTCTTCGCCTCCCAAGTACTGGGATTACAAGCGTGCACCACCACGCCCGGCTTTATTCTCTATTTTTGAAACAGGGTTTTGCTGAGTTGCTGAGGCTGGCCTGAAACCTGTGATCCTCCTGTCTCGGCCTCCTAAGTACCAGGATATAGGCATGTGCCACCATCCCCAGCTGACAAAATGTGATTTCCACTGCGGGCTCCCAATATCAAATGAAGAAATGCAATGAACGCAGTTGAACGGTAGGATAATTCTGATTCTTCATCTAATTAGAGAAGGATCTTTTTTTCTAAATATCTAGGGTTTTTGTTGTTGTGGATTGAACCCAGAGTCTTGCACATGCTCTAAGTAAGCAAGTGCTCTACATCCCTGGCCCTATTTTTTTTTTTTTTTTTTTTTTTGTGGTACTGGGGATTGAACCCAGAGGCATTCTACCTCCGAGCTACATGTCCAGGCCTTCTTACTATTTGTTTTAAAACAGGATCTCGCTGAGGCCAGTCTCAGGTCTCAAACCTGCGATCCTCCTGTCCCAGCCTCCCAAGTATTGGGATTACAGGCATGCACCACGACGCTCGGCTTCAAATTTTATTCTGAGAGTGAATCCTGACAAATGCCAAGGATGGCCACAACTTTGTGATTGTCTTGCCTCAGCCCCCTGAGTAGCTGGGACTGCAGGCATGCACCCAGCAATTTCTAGTTCATTTTCTAAGGCAATATATACCTTTTCTGAAGGGTGTCATTAAAATCAATCAATAATGAGGTTAAAATTCCAAAATGAAGCCGGGCGTGGTGGTGCACGCTTGTAATCCCAGTACTTTGGGAGGGGGAGACCGGAGGATCCAGGTTCGCAGCCAGCCTCAGCGCTCTCTCTCTCTCTCTCTCTCTCTCTACTTAGTGAGGCCCTCCGCAACTTCATGAGACCTGGTTTCAAAATAAAGTATAAAAAATAGGGCCAGGGGTGTAGCGCGAAGGTAGAACGCCCCTGGGTTCAATCCCCGGTACTGCAAAAAAAAAAAAAAAAAAAAAAAAATTCCAAAATGAATAAACTCACTGGAATAAGATGTTTCATGTATAAATTTGAAGTATGTAAGCTCTGGCACCACCTGAATTCTTTCCACTTTTATACCTGGTCTTTTCTAGGTAACACTGCATTTTAAGGAATACTAAAATAGAAATATAAACTATGTTTCTTAAGACCTACAAAATTTAGGATTTGTTCACTGTGCCTACAATTTGTGAGGCACTGTTACAGGCACCAGGGAATTAGCAGTAAATACCAAGCCTGTCTTCACGAACCTGGCATTAGGTGAAAAGCAAAAAGATATCTAGATGGGAGCAGAGGGGGCCATATTACAGTACTTCATCAATTGTTATATTATTTCAAATTTAACAAATCTAAAATCAGTATTCACTTCACAAATCACAGGTACTCTATTATGCCTATTTAATGGAGTGTTTGTTCTTAGTTGATAATGAGACACAGACAATGGCATCTTAGATTTTGTTTTGTGAGATGGGGTTGTCAGGAAAGGTCACACTGAGCCAGGCGTGGTGGTGCACGCTTGTAATCCCAGTACTTGGGAGGCTGAGACAGGAGGATCGCAGGTTTGCAGCCAGCCTCAGCTACTTAGTGAGGCCCTCTGCAACTGAGTAAGACCCTGTTTCAAAATAAAGAATAAAAAAATAGGGCTGGAGGTGTAGCTTAGAGGTAGAATGTCCCCGAGTTCAACTCCCAGTACCGAAAAAAAAAAAAGATCACAACGAGGGGGGACACTAGATCTAATTTAGTGAACTAAAAAGTGCCACTGAGGCAACATGGCATACCTCTGACTAGTAAGACTTTGTGTGTGTGGTACTGGGGCTTGAACCCAGGGGCATTCTACCTCTGAGCTCCACTCTGAGCCTTTTTTTCATTTTGAAACAGGGTCTCACTAAGTTGCAGAGGCCTCACTAATTAACTAAGCTGGGCATGGTGGCACACGCTTTTAATCCCAGTACTTGGGAGGCTGAGACAGGAGGATCACTGGTTCGAGGGCAACCTCAGCAAGTAGTGAGACGCTCATCAATCTAGGGAAACCCTGTTTCAAAATAAAAATAAAATAGGGCTGGGGGGTATAACTTGGAGGTAGAATGCCTCTGGGTTCAATCTCCAATACCACAAAAAAAAAAAAAGAACAACTAAGCCAGGAGTCGTGGCACATGCCTGGAATCACAGTACTTGGGAGGCTGAGACAGGAGGATTACAGGTTCACGGTCAGCAACTCAGTGAGGCCCTCCGCAACTTAGTGAGACAGTTTCAAAAATAAAAAATAAGCCAGATGTGATGGAGCACTGTACTCCCGAACTTGGGAAGTTGAGACTGGAGGATCACAGGTTTGAGACCAGCCTCAGGAACTAAGTGAGGCCCTCAACAATTTAGGGAGACCCTGCTTCAAAAAATTAAAAATAGGGCTGGGATTGTAGCTCAGAGGTAGAATACTCCTGGATTCAATACCCTGTACTACGCAGAAAAATAAAAAAAAATCAGTAACTATCAATTGTTCGAGCAACATCTATTAAATAATCCATCTTTTGCCCATCAGTTTAGAATACCATCCAATTCTTATTTTATATAGCACCTTAACTTATTAAAATCCCTTTCTCCTACCCAGCTGCCAATCCTCACAAAGGAGAGAGCCACTTGCCAGTATAGCAAGTCAACAGCTTATTTTTTTAAATCATAAAACTTACATATGGGACTTGGGATGTAGCTCAGTGATAGAGTGCTTGCCTAGCATGCTTAAGGACCTGGGTTCAATTCCCTCTACCATCAAAAAATTTTTTAATTTTTACATGTTCATGGTTTAAAATAAAAAGAAAACAAAATTTTTTTTCTTTTTTTGTAGTACTAGAGATTGAACCCACAGACATTCTACCTGTGAGCTACACCCCCAGCATTTTTTGTTGTTGTTTTTGAAACAGGGTGTCACTAGGTTGCTAAGAGTCTCACTACTTGCTAAGGCTGTCCTCAAACCTGCGATCCTCTTGTCTCAGCCTCCCAAGTACTGGGATTACAGTCCTGCGCCACCACACTTGGCTTAAAACAAGAATTTAAAAATTAAATAGAGCTGGATGTGGTGGTGTACACCTGAAATCCCAGAACTTACGAGGCTGAGACAAGAGGATCACAGGTTTGAGGCCAGCCTCAGCAACTTAAGGAGATCTTGTTTTAAAATAAAAACTGGCTGGATGTGGTGGCACAAGCCTGTAATCTCAGGAGGTTGAGACAGGAGGATCGCAGGTTCGAGGACAGCCTTGGCAAGTAATGAGCCTCTCATCAACCTAGGGAGACCCAGTTTTAAAATAAAATAGGGCTGGAATGTAGCTCAGAGGTAGAATGCCCCTGGGTTCAATCCTCAATACCACAAATAAAATAAAATCTGAGCCGAGCATGGTGGTGCATGCTTGTTATCCCAGTACTTAGGAGGCTGAGACAGGTGGTAGCAGGTTCGAGGATAGTCTCAGCTAGCGAAACTCTCATCAACCTAGTGAGACCCTGTTTCAAAATAAAAATTAAAAAATAGGGCTGGGGGTGTAGCTCAGAGGTATAATGCCCTTGGGCTCAATCCCCAGTACCACAATAAATAAACAAATAATAAATAAATTAATAAAATCTGAAAAGGGGCTGGGGGGGGCAAGTGTGGTGGCACATGCCTGTAATCCTAGTACTTGAGAGGCTGAGACAGGAGGATCCCAGGTTCAAGGACAGCCTCAGCAATTTAGTGAGACTCTCAGCAACTTAGCAAGACCCTGTTTCCAAACAAAAAATTAAATAGGGCTGGGGGATGTAGCTTGGAGGTAGAATGCCCCTGGGTTCAGTCCCCAGTATCACACACAAACAAAAAAGGCTGGGGGTATAGCACAGAGGTAGAGTGCCCCGGGTTCAACCCTTAGTACCCCCCCAAAAAAATTAAATAGAAAGGCACAGACAGGACAGTTTAATATATTTAACACTTTCATGATTAAAAACTCTTAGAAAACTAGGGATAGAAGGGAAGTTCAACACGATAAAGGCAATATGGAAAGCCCACAGCTAGCCAGGTGGGAAGGTATATGCTTATAATCCTAGTATTTGGTAGGCTGAGACAGGAGGATCAGATTCGAATCCAGCATATCGTTAACTTAGTGAGGCACTGCTTCAAAATAAAAAATAAAAAATAAAAAATAAAGGCTGGGAGCCGGGCATGGTGGCGTATGCTTGTAATCCCAGTACTTGGGAGGTTGAGACAGAAGGATCACAGATTTGAAACCAGCCTCAGCAACTTAGTGAGGCTCTCAGCAACTTAGTGAGACCCTGTTTTCAAATAAAAAATAAAATAGGTCTGGGAGTGTAGCCCAGAGGTAGAAGGTCCCTGAGTTCTACCCCCAGTACCACAAAAAAAAAAAAAGGAAAGAAGTACAGATATAAATGGTAATGGTAGAATAAACAACTAAGAGCTGTCTAGTAGCCTCTGGGGAGTAGGAATCAAGTACAGAATGTCAAGTCAGTTAGAATCTTAAAAAAAAACTAAATAGAAGCCATTTGGAAACAGAAAAACTATAGAAACAATATTTTCAACAAGGACAAAACGAATGTAAGGGAGTATAAAAATGGCAGAATGACAAGAAGATGAGAGAAACTGGGGGACTATTCTGAGACCATACGTACATCAACACACTCCAGAACCCAGATATCCCAGAAAGCATGGCCAGCCCACAGATGCAGCCCCTACCAACTAGGAGAGAAGTAGACACGAATCTCTTTCTATTTTCACTGCCACTGCCTCGGTCACACTCTCCCTTCCAAGCTATCCAAGGCACCCTATTTTGTTATTTCACTCAGAACTAACTTTATAGATAGCTTCACAGGTTCCAAAACGACTCACTTAGCTAATCTGTATTTCACTGAAATCCTAGGTTCTAAGGTAAATGATTTCATCTTGTTCAAAGAAAAACGTGATTAAAATAATACTCAGTGAAAAAGGAGGGCTGCCATAATAAACAAACCTAAGTCTTGCCCCCACCCTACTTTATTTGATGGAGAAGTTATGTAGTTAAAAGAACATTCTAACTTCTCTCTAGACCAGTGAGTGGTTCTTAATCCTTTGAAAGCCACAATCTCATAAAGACATGAAGGCTCAAAATTTGCTTCAATTTCTGGACTTACAAAAACCCCCAATCAAGTTTAGTTTAATACATTATCACCACTGGAATTTATGACTATGCCAGCAGTTTGAAATTATAATCTGTATGTATGGACCTATCCCTATTCTCCAAAGATGTATAGGCTGTAACATACTCCCCCGCTCATAAGGGAAACAGATCTACTGTCAATATCCTGCTGAGCCAATTATCTGACCCTGGAAAAGAATTTTTAATCTCTGCAGGTCTCAATATGCACAGGATTCTGGGGTACACAAAATAAGCTACCCACAATTATGGTAAAAGTGGAGCAAGCCTGTAATCCCAGTACTTGGGAAGCTGTGGCAAGAGGATCACAGGTTCAAGGAGAGCCTCAGCAACATAGCCAGACTCTCAGCAACCTAGCAAGACCCTGTTTCAAAATAAAATATAGAAAGGGCTGGGGGTATAGCTTGGAGGTAGAATGCCTCTGGGTTCAATCCCCAGGACCACACACGGACACAATTATGTTGCTGTTATAATCATTATGGTTCACAAGTCTCTTTTTAAAAATTTCCTTATAGATCTTTACTTTCACAAGCCTTTGCCCAGAACAGACCCTGAATGAATGTCTTTTGAATGTTAATAAAAATAATGAATTGTAACAAACATTTATTATGTGCATACTATGTGTCAAGCGTTGTCCTAACTGTTCAACATAAATCATTCTATCTAGTTCTACCATTGTCACAACTCCCATTTTATTGATAAAAGTCTGGCGTCCCAAATTCCAGTTTATAAAATGCAAGGTTGTTATAATTCAACCCCAGGGAAACTGACTCAAGAAACTGTGCACACCCACCCTAAACGGCTTTTTCCTCACCCTCCAGCTCCCAGTCACTAGGTGAACCCAAAACATACCTAGCAGATTACTGACCATAAAAAAAGAAAACAAATGCCACAAAAGTCATGTTATGGAAAAGGTCAAAATTATAAAACCTTAGTAACAACGGTCTGTAAGAAACTTACAATTCCTGAGATTCCGCTTTTAAGTTAAAAAAAAAAAGAGGAGGCAAACACAGATTGCAAAGAGGTACGGGGAAGGAGGAGTGGGAAAAGAGCTTTACAAAAGCACAACAAACTCCTCCAAATAAGGGGCCGTCCCCCTGTCATCTGGGCTGCTGGCCCGTGGCGAACGTGGGCGCTCCTGGATGCTCACGTTGTCACCCATCACAGCAGTGAAAGGCCACCAAGGAGCTGCGTCAGTTCCCGCCGGCTCCCCCCAACCTCCGAGGCGAAGGAGGGACGGCCGAGGCCGGAGGGGGCCACAGTCCCGCCGGATGTCGGGGAGGAGGCCGCGAGGGCCCCACGCCGCGCCGGCCAGGGTGGGCCCGCGAGGGAGGAAGGTGGGGAGCCGGCGG
>PVJS01063183.1:0-10547 GCA_004027185.1 Glis glis | reverse complement strand
CACACTTGTAATCACAGTACTTTGGGAGGCAGAGACCGGAGGATCCGGGTTCGCAGCCAATCTCAGCGCGCATGCACGCGCAAGTGATCTATCTCTCTCTCTCTCTCTCTCTCTCTCTACCTGGTGAGGCCCTCCGCAACTTCGTGAGACCCGGTTTCAAAAATAAAGCATAAAAAAAATAGGACTGGGCGTGTAGCGTGGAAGTAGAACGCCCCTGCGTTCAATCCCCAGTACCGCAGAAAAAAAAAAAAAGGCAAGGAAGTGAGTAAAGTCCAGATTATGTTTACTTACCAAAGGAGAGAGGGCCCTGTGATGGGCATGGCTCTTAAGAAAGGGCCTCTGGCTTGGTTGGGAAAGCCTTTCCTTGACCTGGTGATAGTTAGCTTATAATACTCAATACATTAAGCAATATATAGTTATGTGTCTCATAGTGATGTTTCATTCAGTGATGGACTGTCAATAATGGTGTTCCCATAGGCTTATAATAAAGCTAAAAAATTTCTGTCGCCAATAATGTCACAGCTTTTGTTGTGTGTTACAAGTCATAGAAAAGAATACCATATAACATTATGTACAGTAGATAACACTTGATAATGATAACAAATGCCTATGATACTGGGTTACGTACTTGCTGTACTTTTTATTGTTCTAGGGTTGCCCTTTCTACTTATATAAAATAATTACTGTAACATAGTATGTGTATAAGACTAAGAAGATTTGTTTTCATTAGTAGCATCTTCAAACTGGAGAAAGAGAGAGAGAGAGAAATCAAAGAAAGAAAGGAAAAGAAAGGAAGAGCAACACTTGATGGATATGATTAATGAGAATTATTTGAATATTGCATTTTCTGAATATGCTAGAGAAGATGCAAGTGAGGTGATCTTGTTTCAAATATGTGTATATTTATGGATCAAAGCTAAGTCTTTCAAATACAACAATACGGATTTCATGATTCCATGGGATTTTCTCCTATTTTTCTTTTGTATGCCAATTAGTTGATATTGAATCTAAACCTTACAAGGGATTTATGAATTTTTAAATAAATTTTGCTCTCAGAAAACCTATACCTTCTCATTAACAAGGGTTTGAATTCTGTTTTCTATTAGACTTGTGGTATTTGTGTTCCATTTACTTTCTCTCAAGAATATTTGCACTGTTTCTCCTGTGATTTCCTGTCTGAGCTCCAGTGATTTTCTGATTTCTGCATGAGTATGGCATGTGAAATAACTGTTTTTATTCAGAAATTGCCTAAAAGAGCAGATGAACATCTATGAGAAAATATATACCACCTCACAGTTTTACCATATGTTGAGGGCATTGAAGTGGGAAATACAGCAAAGGGAGAAAAATACATTTGATGATACAAAGAATATTTAATGAAAACTTAGGTAAATAGACTGATAAAGTGCCAAGAATTTAAGATGTTGAAAAATAACAAAGCTTATTAAACAGAACAATTTTGACCCTAATAAAATGTCTTCTTTATAGTCTAAATATTGCTGAGTATTAAAGTTTTAAGTACATATAGTATGTTTCTCTTTTCTTATTTAAAAATCACTAGATACCAGAAGAAATACTAACTAAAATATAATGGAATATCTAATTTGGAAAAAAATAAATTAGTAATATCTCCTGTTTCTTAAGTTATATCAGTCAGTGAGATATTTATTCTATTTTGCCATAATTTATTTTCACTACTTATTCAAGCCATTTTACCAAGCCCAGACATTTTTATATATTTTTAAAATATTTCATATTTTTCATAAACTTCCAAAGTACAAAGACATAACTGTGTCAATAGTCTTGTTGTGTGGATGTTTCCTTGTTTACCTTATGTAATCCGTTTCTGGTGTTATGGAGCAGTTTTCCTACATATTTACAAATCAAATCACTAAAAACAGTTGTTTAAGAACATATTTTTCTATTTCCTGGAACCATGAGATGAGGGGCAATTCCATCTCAGATTTTAATAAATATCCCATATTATTTTTAATACAATGCCTAGTATTTACTTATTTTAAGTTCATAGTGAATTTCACATTTTTAAGCTAACCTAATTGTTTAAAAATGCTCACATTTGTAACACTGACATGATAATAACATTCTAGTCCAATAGGTTAGTGAATTTGCCTTAATGATTTAAGTTTGGATAAGGTATCATTTCTATTTTTTATCAGAGAATTTATAGAAGCCAAACTGAAACCCCATTATTTCAATGAAATAATATAAAAAGCAATCATCCTTATCAATACTTCTGTTGAGTTATATCTGTATGAGGTCTATCAGACACAACCAAGTATTTTAACAGCTTTTATGTGCTTGAGCAGCAGTGTTGAGCAGCAGTGTTGGGATTTAGACATAGATTTCAGTGTGTCCAAGATTTGTCTTTTTGTACCACAACTTTGTCTTTAGAGAGAAAAATCTCTTCTATTTAGGTTCTTAGTGCTCTCTTGACTTCTGGGAACCTACTTCTCTAAGAAAAGCAAACTCATATGTCAGCCAATTGCAGGGACTGACTGGAGATGATTTACTTGTTAACGTGGTAATGTGTTTTGGTACTTTGAGTCACCCTAAGCATTTCTTTTCAAAAGTGGAATCACCTTTACAGCATCTTGGGCATGCATAGGGAGTCGGCAAAACATTAAAGAGCAGAGAGCAGAGATGAGATATTTTAATTGTCATGATTAAATATATTCTCCTTGAAAATTATAATGAGAATGAATGTCCTGTTTTGCCTGGTGAAGGTTAAATTTCCTCACAGTATTGTTGCCAGGGTAACATTTAATATTCAGAATTGTATTCCTGGTGCTTACATTGACAGTGATGTTTTGGGTTCTTTCTACCCTTTGATTGTGCACATTTTCCTGTGACCTAGTACTAAACCCAGGTTTCTTATGAATAAACAGTAGAAATCTTCCATCCAAAAGCCTTTTCCTTTCTTTCTTTATTTTCTTTTTTTTTTCTGATCTAGGCATTTAGTTCTAAATGTCTGCTTCTAACACTGGTGATTAAGGCTGAACACACACCTACTTCTCTTCCTTCTCTACACTCTAGCAACAAAGACTAATGCTAAGCAGAAACATAAGGAGAGGGGAGATTCAGGAGTTTCCTGAACACCAACCCAAATCTACTCAGTAAAATTCCTCTTGAGATTTATTGTTACTCATTTGATTTAATCAGTCTGGTGATAAATGTACATGACACATGCCTGGATGACATACTGTCCTCAACGACATGTGCCACAGTGTTCTGTTACAGGCTGGCTTCCTCAAATAAGTTTGAGAGACTGGAAAAATGTGAAGTTTCAAAACAGTGCATTCAAAAACTCAGAGGGAACAGACAAAAATATTTTTCTTTACATAATTGATTGCAGAAACTATGATATTTTAAGCCAGTAGAAATTTCTGATTCAATTCTGTGTGTGTGCGTGCATGCGTGTGTGTGTGTGTGTGTGTGTGTGTGTGTGTGTGTGTTATGTTTGTGTGTAATTCCTAGGTATTTCTCCCCGTTTTCTCTACTAGATTTTTTTTTTTTTTGCGGTACCGGGGATTGAACCCAGGGGCGTTCTACCTCCGCGCTACACCCCCGGCCCTATTTTTTATACTTTATTTTGAAACCGGGTCTCACGAAGTTGCGGAGGGCCTCACTAAGGAGAGAGAGAGAGAGAGAGAGAAAGAGAGAGAGAGAGCTGAGGCTGGCCGCGAACCCGGATCCTCCGGTCTCCGCCTCCCAAAGTACTGGGATTACAAGCGTGCGCCACCACACCCGGCTTCTCTACTGGATTTTGAATTCAATGATGATCTCAGCCTGCACAAACAGGCCAAATTAAATTTCTGGGTCGCTGCTGAATGGATAGTAAATACATTACTAGACTTAGTCCCTTCCAGAATTTAGAACAATTAAACATAAATTATGCCTTTTTTGGCACATCCCCTTTCTCTTTTTTTAATTCTTTATTTTGAAACAGGGTTTCACTAAGTTGCAGAGGGCCTCACTAAGTAGCTGAGGCTGGCTGCCAACCCGGATCCTCCTGTCTCAGCCTCCCAAGTACTGGGAATACAAGCGTGCGCCACCACGCCCGGCTGGCACATTCCCTTTCTTATTGGATCTTTCAGTACATATCACAAAATTCAGTCACCACAGTAAAACAGAGATGGCTGTGCAAATAGGACTTTAAATTCCTATCATGACTTGCCTATGTTTTCAATTCTGAGCTCCAAGCATCCCCAATATCTCCTCTATCACCACTCATAAAATCCCTCTCCCAATACATGGGATGGGATCTGCTGATTTGCCTGGGTCTTGTCCAGCCTCTTTCACAAGGCCTGCAGCTTTTCCCCCATTACTTAGATTGGTTATTGTTCTATCAATAATTCTTTAAATGAAATAATGGGATATATGAACACATTATGTAGGTACAATTCGTGTAACTATATCCATTTTCTGGGTGAGTATCAAGTCCTGTTATATTATAGGGATAGTCTTGTATTATAGTGATGCATATTTGTAACCTCACATCTAGCCAAAGCCATTATAAAAATTCAAAATCATCCAGATAATTTTAATATCAGTAGGAGTTGTGCTTCATGCTGATGGAAGAGAAAGAGAAAAGAAAGTCATTGAGGGGGGTGTAGTGCTCAACTAGACCTTAAAATAGTAACAACAGGGGATCAGTTTGAAAGAAACAGTAATTTCTAATGTTCTCCAAAACAGTGGGATAAGTAAGGTTGACAACAATTAACGAAATATTTCAAAACAGTTAGTCAACATGATTTCAAATATTCCCAACACAAAGAAATGATAAATGTCTGAGAGGATAGATATGCTAATTTTCCTGATCTGATCATTACACATTGTATAGTTGTATTGAAATGTGACACTGCACCCTATAATATGCACGATTACTAGGTGTCCACTAAAAATAAAAATACATAAAAAATAGAAACAAGTTTTTCTGGAATTGTGTAAAGGGATAAAATCTGATGGACTAGTACAAAAAATATTTTTAGAGCAAAACAGAATAGTTTAAATAAGACAGAAAAAATAACATCTCTTTAGATAATAAAGAATGTTAGCTTTTATTGAAATATGCGTGCAACTGTGGGGAGAGGTATAAACATGTTGCTCTCTCCAGTTCAAACATGACACCAAGTTACTGATATTGTTTGTGCACAGGGATATACATGAATCTTTAGATCACAGGTGTGGTACCAGTTTAACTGAAAAATGTGAAAAATGTCTCATTGTGTGGGTATGTATATGCACAGGAAAATTATCACTCTCAACATCTTATGCCAGCCATTATCTAGTTCTCATGTCAACAAAAATAATGTGGCCAATAAGTCACTTCAGTAAACTGGCTGTTCACCTCAATTCACTTGAATTAACTCCAATGTACTTGGAATGGCATAATTATAGTATTAAGTTTAGTCTTTTAAACCTGAAAAGTTAAAATATAGAGGCATCGGGGATAAATCAAACATGTAGTAATGATTTTAGTTTGAGAATATCTAGTTGTAACTAAAATGCAATGGTTAAAATAATTAGCTATCTTGGTGAATCTGAAGACTTGACTTTGTAATTCTATTTTCAATGTACCACTTAGTGATATACTTTAGGCTTCTGATTTTAATTTGAAAGTTCTATGAAGATGTTACTCTGTAACACTGAAATGTTTAAGACTTCCTAAGTTGTAGTCTATTGGTGCTTATTTCATTAAATTACAGTTCAAACAAATAATGTGACAGTGCTAATGTTTGAGATTTTAAGAGAATGTAATGCTCAATAAAAAAAAAAAAACTCAGGGCTGGGGATATAACCCAGGGATGGTCAGCTTGCCTAGTAACTTGAAATCATGTTCTCACATGTGGCTGAGATGCAGTGAGTCTGAGAGATTGCTTCCCAGGGACAGGGCTGAATAATGAATGATGCACGATAATGTGCAGACCTAGGAGTCCTTAGAATCCCTACCCAACCTGAGCAACTCGAGCACTTGATTAAGACTCCAAAAGGCCACTCTTTATCTCATCTTTCTAAAATCATTTCTTGCTAGTGTCGATTGGACATTTTAGTGATTAATTCAGACCACTTCTTTATCAGTTGGACTGTGATTGATTCCCGTTTTATTTGGTAAGATGGCTAAGATAATCAGTTTTCCCAGACTTTAGCACCTTTAAGTGCTTACAGTCCCAGCTGAAAATTGTGTAATTAAAAAAAAACTGTTCAAATGTGAGGATTTGATTTCATACATATATATTATATGTTCTGATACTGAAAAATTATCAATTTAAACTTCCATGGAAGATTCCTTCCCATGATTTGAAACACAACTTGATTTCTAAAGCCGTAACTCCAAATCTTACAAGCCAAAGTAATTTCTCAGGAAAAAATATGATAGAAAGATGCTTGTAGACATCGGACTGGCAAGCATTTTAGTTTCAAAATGCCTGGGCATTTCTTGGCAAATAACTGGCATTTTTTCCTAAACAGTAGGTTATTTATATTCACTGAAGAAAAAGATCTAAAGGCTAGTGATTGAGGAGTTACATTCAACTATTTAATTCTTCTATCTCAAAACTTGTTACTTTAATATTTTCAATTGCTTTTTTTCATTGCTATGGGTTAGGTTAAATTTGATAATTCTTAATATTTAAAAATAATGTTTGTATACTCATTCTTATTATTCTTACACTATTATTTAAATAGTTGAATCATCCATTGTCTACCACTTAATATGTTTTATATATATGAGATAGATGCAAAATTCAATTGTCTGAAATCAATGATGAATTAGAAGATGTTTGTCTGCAAATAGCTTTTTAAAAAGGGTAATAGCTGCTTCTCTGATTTATCTGACTAAGGAAAGAGACTTAGGAAGAAATGATATTTAAGATAAATTGCCCTTGTGACCCCTTCAGGTCACAGATTGCTATTGACTTCTTTCTTTCTAGCTCTTGAAGATGTTTTCTTCTGTCAGTCTGAAGTATTGGCTTCAAATCTGGATTTTCTTTTTTCACTGATTCAACTGACTTTAGAGACTCGGCTTTAGTTTGCAATCTTTGTCACAGCATACTTGAAATTGTGCATAATTCTGTGCCTCATCTTTTTTTTTTCCATCATTACTGTGGCACCTACATTTGTTTTCTATTGCTACTGCAATGAATTACCACAACCAGAGTGATTTAAAACAACACAAATTTATTGTCTTACAATTCTCAGGCTTCTGGACTTGCCTTTTTTCTCCAAAGCTCTTGACTCCCAAATCTGCTTCCATCATCACAACCCCTTTTCCTCTTCTGTCCTCAGTACACTTCTGCTCTCTTTTGTAAGGTCACCGTGATTACATATAGGATGAACAGATAATTCAAGATAGTCTCCCTATCTCAAGATTCTTAAGATGTATTCACTTCAAGAATGAGACAAGGATCACTGCTATCATGATTAACATAAATGTAAAGATCCTGACCAATCCTGCAAGAAAAATAATAATAATATTAAGGGTAATAATAAGGGTGTTATGATAAGGAAGGAAGAGATAAGCAGCCATTATTTTAGGAGTCTATGTTACTTTCCAAATATAAGCAAGTAAAAAATAGAAGTCTTTAAAATAAATAAGAGAGTGAGAGGTAAGGATTCAGCTCCATTTTTCTACAGGTACGTAACCAGTTTTCCCAGCACCATTTGTTGAAAAGACTGTCCTTTCTCCAATCTATGTGCTTGGCACCTTTGTTGAAAATCAATTGGCTATAAGTCTGTGGGTGTGTTTCTGTATCTTCTATTCTGTACCACTAGTCTATGTGTCTGTTTTTGTGCCAATACCCTGCTGATTTTATTACTATAGCTCTGTAATATAATTTGAAGTTAGGAATTGTGATGCCTCCTGCATGGTTCTTATTGCTGAGAATTGCTTTGGCTATTCTGGGTCTTTTGTTTCTCCATATGAAATTAATGACTGATTTTTCTAGCTCTGAGAAAAATGATGTTGGTATTTTGATAGGGATTGCATTGATTCTGTAGATCAATTTTGGCAGGATGGCCATTTTGATAATATTTATTCTGCCTATCCAAGAGCAGGGAAGATCTTTCCATCTTCTAAGATCTTCTTCAATTTCTTTCTTCAGTGTTCTATAGTTTTCATTGTAGAGGTCTTTCACCTCTTTGGTTAAGCTTATTCCTAGGTATTTGATTGGTTTTGAAGTTATTGTGAATGGGATTGTTTTCTGGATTTCTTTCTCAGTGGATTCATGGTTGGCATATATGAAAGCTACTGACTTTTTTAGGTTGATCTTGTATCCTGCTACTTTGCTGAATTTGTTAATCAGCTCTAGTAGACTTTTGATTGAGTTTTTGGGTCTTCTAGGTATAGGATCATATTGTCTGCAAATTAAGATAATTTTAGTTCTTCTTTTCCTATTTGAATTCCTTTGATATCCTTCTCTTGTATTATTGCTCTGGCAAGAGTTTCAAGGACTATGTTGAAAAGGAGTGGCGATAGTGGGCATCCTTCTCTTGTTCCTGATTTTAAGGGGAATTCTGGCAATTTTTCCCCATTCAATATGATGTTGGCAATTTTTCCCCATTCAATATGGATTCTTATATATTGACTTAATGATGTTGAGGTATGTTCCTTCTATTCCAATTTTCTGTAGAGTTCTTAACATGAATGGGTGTTAAATTTTGTCAAATGCTTTTTCCGCATCTATTGAAATGATCATGTGATTTTTGTTTTTAGTTCAGTTCATGTGGTGAATAACATGTATTGTTTTGCATATGTTGAACCAGCCTTGCTTTCCTGGGATGAAATCAACTTGGTCATGGTGTACAATTTTCTCAATATAGTTTTGAATGCGCGTGGCTAGTATTTTATTTAGAATTTTTGCGTCTATATTCATTAATAATATTGGTCTGTAATTTTCTTTCCTGGTGGTATCTTTATTTGTCTTTGGTATTAATGTGATGTTGGCCTCGTAAAAAGAGTTTGGAAGAATTCCATCTCTTTCAATTTCACGGAATAACTTGTGAAGTATTGGTTTTAGTTTGTCTGTGAAGGTTTTGTAAAATTTGGCTGGAGAACCATCTGGACCTGGGCTTTTCTTTGATGGAAGGCTTTTTATTGTTGTTTCTATCTCTGTGCTTGTTATTGGTTGATTCAGTTTTTCCGTATCCTCTTGTTTCAACTTAGGTAGGTTGTATGTGTCTAGAAATCTTTTGACCTTTTCCATGTTTTCCATTTTATTGGAATATAAGTTTTCAAAGTAGCTTCTTATGATCCTCTGGATTTCTCCACTATCTGTGGTACTATCCTCTTTTTCATTTCTTTTTTTTTTTTTTGAGGTACCGGGGATTGAACCCAGGGGTGTTCTACCTCCATGCTACACCCCCGGCCCTATTTTTTATACTTTATTTTGAAACCAGATCTAATGAAGTTGCGGAGGCCTCACTAAGTAGAGAGAGGAAGACAGGGAGAGAGAGAGAGAGAGAGAGAGAGAGAGCAAGCTGAGGCTGGCTGCAAACCCGGATCCTCCGGTCTCCGCCTCCCAAAGTACTGGGATTACAAGCATGCGCCACCACGCCTGGCCTTCTTTTTCATTTCTAATTTTGGCAATTTGCGTTGATTCTCTCCTTCTTTTGGTTAGGTCAACTCGAGATGGATCAAAGACTTGGAAGTTAGACCAGAGACTGTGAAATTATTAGAAGAAGCCATAGGTCCAACACTGCATCATATTATGATCAATATTTACTGTTTAGCTTAGAAAAATAATATTTTAGCTGAGTGTGGTAGTGCATGCTTGTAATCCTACTGCGTGGGAGCTGAGACAAGAGGATCACATATTTGAGGACAGCCTCATCAACATAGAGGAATTCTCAGTGACCTAGTGAAATCCTGTTTCAAAATAAAAAAATAGGCCAGGCGTGGTGGCGCATGCTTGTAATCCAGTACTTGGGAGGCAGAGACCGGAGGATCCGGGTTCATGGCCAGCCTCAGCTACTTAGTGAGGCCCTCCACAACTTTGTGAGACCTGGTTTCAAAATAAAGTATAAAAAATAGGGTCAGAGGTGTAGCTCGAAGGTAGAATGCCCCTGGGTTCAATCCCTGGTACTGCAAAAAAAACACAGGTAGAAACTTCCTCAACAAGACCTCCAAAGCACATGAAATTAAAACAAGAATTAATAAGTGGGATAGCATTAAACTACAAAACTTCTGCTCATCAAAGAAAACCATCAAGAGCCTAAAGAGAAAGCCTACAGAATGGGAGAAGATCTTTGCAAGCTATCCCTCTGACAGAGGTCTAATATCTAGGATATACAAAGAACTTAAAAGACTTTACACTAAGAAAACAAACAATCTGATCAAGAAGTGGGCAACTGAAATGAATAGACACTTCACGAAAGAAGAGATACAAATGGCCAATAGGTACATGAAAAAATGTTCAACATCCTTAGCAATCAGGGAGATGCAAATCAAAACTACTCTAAGATTTCATCTGACTCCAATTAGAATGGCAAGCATTAAGAAGTCAAACAACAACAAATGTTGGCGAGGATGT